>BQNB010053920.1:0-39775 GCA_026074375.1 Tanacetum coccineum | reverse complement strand
CAAGATATCAAACTCATTCTCTTTGTTTTCTCTTCCAAGCTCACGGCAAGAAAAAGGCTCAAAAAGGAATTCATAATTTTAATTTCTACTACAACACATGTATACATGATTTGTGCAGGGTTTATTCTAAGGTTTTTTACAAGAAAAGGGCTCAAATATAACAAGGGTTTTAAAGACAATAAGATAGGGTTTACAAAGTAGCAGATTACGGTTATTTTTGAAGGTTTTCAGGTCATGCTCGTAACGCATACTTGATCATATCCTTCAAGTCTTGTAAGCATGTTTTCATATGTTATCTTAAGCATCCATATCAGTAGTTCATCACCTATATACGTTGTGTTTCGAAAACTGAATATTTAAAAAAAAAATGCACACTATCTCATATAGGGTGCAAATATTGTGTCATTTTCAAAATAGTGTTTCTAGCATAAATGTATCATCTTAACACAGTACTTAGACCTTAAGATTGACCAGGAATGAAAACTATAAGATTAGGTTGTGTTTTGATGTCATTTTTGTCACACCCCGACAATGGTAGAAACTCAAGAATGCAACATAATGATCAATCATAACACAAGATACAAAATAGAGAAAACTACAATGCATAAACTTCAAGTGTTATGAAGACCATCAACCTCGAACAACCTCGAGTGATGTCCCAAATCGCAACTAAAATCTACAATCTGTAACACCCCCAAAAATACAACAATGCAGCGGAATACCACATGGGGTGCTACTTCATAATACACAGCGCTAGATACAAGAGAACGACCTCTAAATGTGTCGTTTGTAAAACAATCTCGTTGATTTAATCAAAATCTTGAATTTAATATACATTTGTCCCATAATTGCATCACAATGAAAAGCTTGAATGTATAGACTCCAATGCACTTCAAGAAATCCGAGCATATAATTTCCCTGAGAAAAACATGCTTAAAAAGGTCAACATAAAGTTGGTGAGTTCATAGGTTTCTGTAAATACAAACGTTAGTTCCAATAAATGTATCTGCCCACTGTATCATTACAGTGTCATATAAAAACGTTTAGTGACTACTGTCTCCCTACAGTATCATAAAATAATTGTGTGACCATTTAAATCCTTAAATGTCCTTCCAAAATGTATGTATGATTTTTAGAAATCAATTAGCTGTAAAATATGCAAGACCATTTCTATCCCCAAATAGTCCCAAAATGTACGTGTCAAAGTTGGATCACAAATATCCAAAATATGTATTTCCACTTTATTCAAGTGTGTATAAAACCATGATTACCATTACTCTAAGTTCATGAAACTAAGGCGCTAACATAAACAATGGCCATGTGCTTACAACGGATGTCCCCACCTGGACACCCTCAGCACTGAATTACTTGACGTGTGCCTACACCGGATGTCCCCACCTGGACACCCTCAGCATTGAATTACTTGACGTGTGCCTACACCGGATGTCCCCACTTGGACACCCTCAGCATTGAATTAATTGACGTGTGCCTATACCGGATGTCCCCACCTGGACACCCTCAGCATTGAATTACTTGTAACATACAACCGGAGCTAATCCACAGTCATAAAATATAGCATGCGTTTACATTTAAAAACTAAACCAGGTATTGCATCTCCTCGCGAGATATATAAATGAGTATGTAAACCAAACAGGTAATCAACCATGTAAATGCGTTTGTAAACATGTATGCAGACGAGTTGAAAATGAGCACGTAACGAGTTTAAATCAAACACGTAATTGAATTTGTAACAAGCATGTTCTCACCCCAAAATATATGTAAAACATGTAAAACGTGGGGCTATGAACTCACCTTGATGTTGAAGAACGATTGATAGGTAGGCATCTAATTCACTTTGATGATGAAGAATGATTGACAGATAGGCATCTAATATGCACAATACGAACGGAAGACGAAGCTGCCTGACCGTGAAGATGCAGCTTAACTTAACGGCTAAGTCCCACTAGCCTAGGATAATGTGTTTGGGTTTCCCGGTGAATTGTTATGTCAACGCGACGCGTTGATAAAAGATTTAACTTAATCCGTTTGAAATGGTTTGAGGTTTTGGTTAAATAAATAAAATTTAGAATATACCCAAAGTTGTAATATATTTTCTATATATATTACATATTAAAAATAATAAACATTGTATAACCGCCGCTGAATTATATAATAAAGAAAGACAACTCAAGGATTAATGTGAACTGTATAATACTTTGCAAGTATTATATAAAAAGGTGAGAGTAAATAATTAAACCAATTATTTCGACAACTCATTCAATCATTAAAAAGTCCTTGTAGACACACGTCTTTAAGTTATAAATTAAACACACGACGTTTGTAAAACTTTTACAATAGTTATGGCGTTACTTTCTAGCTGAAAATTATAAAATATAAAATAATATTTATATAATTTATTTTAAAAGATAAAAAAAATTATTTTTTTTTTTCGTTTCCTCTACATGTCGCGTCCTTAAAACATCCTCTTATGGTAAAAATATAGTTTTCCGTCCGTTGTCAAGGTTTATTGTATAGTTATAATTTTATATCTTTAAAATAATTATAACTTAGTCTCTTATCGGTTTATAACCATAATATAAACTGTTCAAGTAAAACATTACTCTAAATATAAAAGTTATGTACACTTGGGGCCCAGGAAATTCCTTATATATATCGTTTTTGCATTTCTAAACTCCTAAGTTTTTCCTTTTAATCAATATATATTGAAATCATTCGTTTTTCAATATTTCAAATGCGCGCGCTTTCTAGTTATAATATATATGTCGCAAGTATTCCCGTTTCCATTTTTCCAACTCCCACGTTTATAGATATGACATATATATTCACGTTGTTATATCGAAACTCACAAACTAATAAATATTGTATTTATATAACCCTTAACCGCCCTTTTGTTCCGATTTATAAATTATAAATCTCGTTAAAATTTTATATTCATAAAATTTTAATATATATTTATTGTTAATTCATCTTAACTCACTTAATAAATTTTATATTTATTTAACCATTAAAAACCACCAAATAATAGTTATCCAGTTTTAATATTTATTAAAACTTAAGTTATTTTCGTTCGTTGTTTTGATATATATAAATCAAACGAACCCTCGTCGTTTCCTCGTTGATTCGCTAAACCAAACGCACCTACTCTTGCTAATCCACCCAAACGGACCCAAATCTGTTACACGCCCAACCAAACGGACCCTTGTCCCAAACAGCCCTCGTGGCTGTTAAACCCACAACCAAACGCCCCTTGTGGGCTGTGTCGCAGCCAAACGCACCCTTGTTTTTATATAAACTAGCCGCACTATTTTTGGTGTCGAAATTAAACCAAACGCAGCCCCTTTTGCTGCGGTACAAAACCAAACGGACCCTATGATGGTGTACAACCCAAACCGAACCCGACACGAACACACCCCCTTGGCTGCTATCACCTAACCCAACCTCACAACTCATACCCCTAGCTGCTAAACCCAACCCGACAGCCCAACCCCCCGGCTGTTATAAACCCGAAACAAACACCACCCCTTCGTCGGTGGTGTCTTACCACCGAAACCAATCACCCCTAAACACCCCCCGGCTGGTCCCCGGCTGTCCCACAGCCTAAACCCGACGCCACACCCCTCCCTCCCCCGGCTGTGTTCAACAGCCGACCCGAACAAACACACCCGGTGTGGTGTTTTCTTTATACAACCGAATGCACCCTAGGTTTCAACAAGCCAAACGAACACCCTCGTGATATTAACAACCCAACGCGAACCAAACCCACGCTAGTGGTATTAACAACCCGACGCGAACCAAACCCACCCTCGGCTGAGACCAAACCCCACAAACCAAACGAACACCCCTTGGTGTTTTAACCATAACCCGAACCCACCCACACCCTTGTGGTGGTTTATAATAAAACAATCAAACGCACCTTCTGGGGCCGTTACAACGAAACCAAACGCACCTTTTTGTTGTTTTATAACCCAAAACGCACCCTTGTTGGTGGTTATAAAACCACGCGCACCCTTGGGAGGTGGCGGTTGTGGTGGTGGTTTCGGTGAAGATGGAGTGACGGGGTGATGATGATGATGATACGATGATGATGGTAGTGTTGGTGTAAGTGTGGAGGTGGTGGTGTTGGCTGCGGTGGGACAGCAGCCGGAGAGGAGGGGCGAGTGAGGGAGAGTGACCTAGGGGATTGGGTAGATCCGGTCACGAGAATCATTTTTGGGGTTCACCGGAAAAACTCCGCCGGAAAAGTTTTCCGGCGGCGGTGACGTGGTGGTGGCCGGAATGTTGGCCGGAGAAGAAGGTGGTGGGAGGGTGGTGGCCGGCGGCCGGCGGTGGGGTATGAGAGGGGAGAGAAGAGAGTATTGATATGTTGTGTGTGTATATATTGAGATGTAAAAATGAAGATTTGTTATGTAAAAATTTATTTATATAAAAACATTTAAAGAAAAATGGCAAGTTTACATAGTGTGGGGTGACTTTTGTAAATATCTCACAGGGACCAAATGTGTAAATGTTAAGAAACTTTTATAATATATTGGTTCGGGTCTCGTTTGAGCGACTTAACGGATGATTCAAATCTCGAAACTTGCGCCATTGTTTTCCGAATCATTTTTCTGATAAAAATGAGTATTTACTCGATAATGTTTCATAAATATTTTATAATATTTAATAAAATATCTGTTATTCATTTTGTGAACCGGTTTCGTCTTGTCCGAAATAAAATTGGATTTCAACTCGAGTATTCGCGTTATCCGCAACGCTTTTAATTAAAATGATGACTAATTTATTTAATATTTTTATTAAATAAATACTGATAATTAAAAACAAATTTAATTGTTTTTGTGTGTCCGCGTTGTATATTGTTCGAATAATGTTTGCGGTGCTGTTTTAGCCCTTTTCGGCTCGTTTCCAGGTCTCGGGCAAAACTGAAAAGTTGTCAGGAATGTCGTTTCACATCAAATTGCTTTAGAGTCCGAGTCGTGAAAACGTGATTTAGATGATCGTTCTTATAAGTCAAGCCAGATCCTAAAGGTCAAAGGGTAAAATAATTATCTTAAAAATCCGAAAATTCTCAGATGTTACATAAATCTTTGATAAATGAGTTAGTAAATGATGGCATCAAACTTTCAAAGCTTGAAATAAATACTGGTTTTATTAATGGGTTACCAAAAAGTGGCTAAGTTTCTACCAAATCTCAGAGACATAAATCAGGTGAAAGAATCTGAGCTTGCTTCTCTATTTGGTAAACTCAAATATGAAAAAAAATCTCATTGATAGTATTTATGAATCTGAAAAGAAAAAAGCTCCTGCTACTGCAACTCCTTTGTCAACTGCCTTCTTTTTAACCTCTATTGTCCAAGACTTTCAAGATAGTCCTGATGATGAAGAGGATACAAGAAGCAGTCAGGAGTACCTAAATGACTTTGAAGAAGAATACCAAGAAAGTGCTCTTTTAGCCAAGTCTAAAAGATTCTTTAAAAAGGGATCTCAAAGGTTCAGCAGTACAAAAGCAACTGATGATACTGTATGTGGCAGGAAAGGTCACTTTGTAAGAGACTATTTTTCTATGACTTTAGTTCCATCTTACTCATCACCTTTTCAATAACCTCAAACTACTATCTTCTCCCGGACTGACCCGCCATCCCCCCCCCCCGGTTGGGTGCCCTCCCCCGCCCCACCCGCCTCCCGCTGCTGTTGACCCGAGAACAAAGAACAAACTCAAACGCCCTTTTCGGGCATAATGTAACCGAGCAAAAAACAAACAAGCAACCACAACCCTCATGGTTGGATACCGAACAAAAAAGGTGACACCCGCCCCCTTCTGACGTACTAAACCCAACCCAACTCACACCCCCCGGCTGGTCCCCGGCTGTCCCACAGCCTAAACCCGACGCCACACCCCTCCCTCCCCCGGCTGTGTTCAACAGCCGACCCGAACAAACACACCCGGTGTGGTGTTGTGCTTTAATAACAAACCGAACGCACCCTAGGTTTCAACAAGCCAAACGAACACCCTCGTGATATTAACAACCCAACGCGAACCAAACCCACCCTAGTGGTATTAACAACCCGACGCGAACCAAACCCACCCTCGGCTGAGACCAAACCCCACGCACCCTTGTGTTTATACTCAAACCAAACGCACCTTTATTGTTGCTTCGGCTAGAACCACAGCGACCCGAACCCCCCAGGTTTTACTATAACCCCACCCGCACCCTTTTGCGGTGGTGAACCCAAAACCAGCCGTCACCTCGTGGTGGCGGTGGTGTCGTTGAAGACAAATCACCCCAGGTGTGTAACATATGGGAACCGAAACAACACCCATTTGTTGTTAAACTACAAACCCAACGCACCCTATCTCGTGCCAACCATACACCGAACGCACCCGTGGTGCGTATATACAAACCACACGCACCTTATGAAGGTGGGGCGCGGTGTTGAGCGATGTGATGATGCATGTTGATGACGATGAAGATGAGAATGTACATAATGATGACGATGATGAAGGGTGGTGTTTATAGTGGATGTGGGGCTTTGTTTGTGGTGGCTGCCGGAGAGGGGTGGTTGGCGCGTGGAGGAGCGAGTGAGGGAGAGTGAGTATGATGAGTGGGTAGATCCGGGGATGAGAATCGTTTTATGTTTGGACCGGAAAACCCGCCGGAAAAGTTTTCCGGCGGCGGCGTGGTGGCGGCGGCCGGATTCCGGCGGCGGTGCCGGTGGCCGGAAATAATGGAGGGAGAGAGAGCATTTTAGAGTGTGTGTGTGTTTAGTTGTATGTAAAATGAAATTTTTGTTATATAACTTTATATATATACAAAAGTTATAATTTGAAATGAAAAATAGATATTAGTATAGGGTCTAAATTGTAACTATTTAACGTAGTTTTTATAACTTTCGGTCCGGGACTCATTTGAGCGACTTAACGGATGATTCAACTCTCGAAACTTGCGCCATTGTTTTCCGAATCATTTTTCTGATAAAAATGAGTATTTACTTGATAAATGTTTTCAAAAAAAATTTAATATATTAATAAAATAATCTGTTATTCATTTTTGTGAACCGGTTAGTCCGTTTCGATCCGACAATAAAAATGGATTTCAACTCGAGTAGATCGCGTTTATCCGCAAACGCTTTTAATAAAATGAGACAAATTTATTTAATATTTTTATTAAATAAATACTGATAATTAAAAACAAAATTTAATTGCTTTTGTGTGTCCGCGTTGTATATTGTTCCAAAAATGTTTGTGGTGCCGTTTTAGCCCTTTTCGGCTCGTTTCCAGGTCTCGGGCAAAACTGAAAAGTTGTCAGGAATGTCGTTTCACATCGAATTGCTTTAGAGTCCGAGACGTGAAAACGTGATCTAGATGGTTGTTCTTGTAAGTCAAGCCAGACCTAAAAGTCAAAGAGGTAAAATAGTTATCTTAAAAATCCGAAAATTCTCGGATGTTACAACTTACATACAAATGATCAAATCTCGTTGGGTTGTTTTCAAGCTTTTCATTGTGATGCAATTATGGGACAAATGTTATATCAATTTCGAGGAAATCAACGAGATTACGTTTCAAACGACAGATTTAGAGGTCGTTCTCTTGTATCTAGCGCTGTGTATTATGAAGTAACGCCCCCGGACACATTTCCGCTGTGACACATTTTTGGGGGTGTTACAGTCTTTGTCCAATATTGGTGGACGATTGTCAGCTCCAGAGAGTATCATGTACTTAGCAAGAGTATTCTTTTATCCAATTGGAATCATTGAATCCATTTTGGTTTGATGTTATTAGATTACTTGTTGACCGGATAGTGATAAGAAGTAATTGTGATAAAGTGAGTTGGTTTTAAGTGTTTTAGGTCTTAAGAATACACGGGATTTTACTATTCTTGATTAAACGGAAAATAACGTTTCACGGGATTTTATAAATCAAAGAAATAAACCGTATAATTTAAAGTATGATTAATTCGCCTCTTAAGAAGTGATTAATTTGCCTTGGAGACAAAGATTAATTCTCCTTGGAGAAAAGGGTTAATTCGCCTTGAGTAGAGAAGTTTAATTCGCCTTGGAGAGAAGATTAATTCGTCTTAATTCGCCTTAGGAAAAATCATTAATTAGCCTCAAGAAAAGATCCTTAATTCGCGTCAGAAAAAAAAAATCCTTAATTCACCTTCAAAGATAACTTAATTTGCCTTCTGAAAAAGAACCTTAATTCGCCTTCAAAGAAAAATACTAATTCGCCTTCAAGGAAGGAAAACTAATTCGCCTTCAAGGAAAGAAAACTAATTCGCCTTCAAGGAAAAGAACTAATTCGCCTTAAAAAAAATTTAATTCGCCTCCTGCAAAAACGAACTTCAACTTTTCCAAAACACTAAAAGACTCACTTTTTAACTTTTTTACTCAAAATTTCTTGTACAACTTACTTATCTAAGCCTAGTAGAGCCTTAAAAATACAAACTTTAAATTTTTTAACACAAAAATTTTCAAATCAAGATTTTGGACACAAAAACACTTTTTCGAACCAAAACCTATAAAAATGAAGGTTTTTATGAATTTTTCAAGGTTTTGCTTGTACAACTAGATAATACTAAGACAAAGAAAGAAGAAAGTAGTAAACTTTATGGTTTTTAAACCCACAAAAGGTAACACCTCATGTAGGTTTCGGTAGGGTGTTACCAAAAAACGAGTTAGTAAGCAGTAAAAAACAAACACAATCACAAGCAATATCACCCCATGGATTTTGATATCAATTGTAGAATACTAGTAATCTATGAACATATAAAGAACTTTTAAGAAATCTAGAGAGAGAAAGGTTGGGAGGATGTTTCTAGAGAGATAAAGTAAAACAAGAAAGAAAGATTAGATTTATGTGAGAAAAACAACCAACGAATGCCCTCTCCATGTGTGGGGAGGGTATTTATACATAAGATAGAGCCGGCCATATGGGCTTAGTCCATGGGCTTTCCATGAGCTTTTCCTAAGCTAGCCTGTCTAGTTTCTAAATATTACTTTACGAGCTATCTAATGATATTATGGAAGTGACCGATACTTTTTGTGATCCTAATAGATTTCACTCAAATATGTATTTATGGTGGATGATCTTCATGACACTTTTCGTTAATACATTTTAGTTTTCTCTATTATGTATCCTGTGTTATGATTGATCATTCTTCGTCGCATACCCGTGTTTTTGCCTATGTCGGGGTGTGACACCCAGAGTCTCCTTCTAATTTAGGAAAGTTAGGTCTAGGTGGTGGAGTTTGAGGTGCAAATCAACATATTTATTAATGCCAAAAGGACTTAAGTGATAAAGCTTTGAATGAAAAAGAATAAACGACAAATGATAAAGATGTCAAAAGTGACAAGAATTTAATGAAGAATAATTAAATGATAAGCAATGAAAAGGTTGGAGTTGAAAAGTGAGAGGGATTATAAGAAAAGATGAAGGGTGTTTCCCCTTAACTAAAATAGAAACCGGGGGGGGGTGGGGGGTGGGTGGGGGGGTGGCAAAACTCATATGCTCTCGGATTTTCATTCATTGATGTCTAGATTGAAGTTATACATCATGGCACCCAGTAATTCAAATTGCACAACACCTCCAGCCCCTCAATTACTTCTCAAAAAGTATTTGTTTCATTCTCATGGAGATTTAATGCATAATATATCAACTTCTCATTCGAGAATGTTGGTTGAATAAAGGACATTCTGCTCCAGTCATTGCTTACTAAAAGTGTACAAGAGTCTAGAGCCAAATTTGATATTCAATTAAATATCTTTAAGACACAAAAGTATGTTTATATTAAACATCAATAATACAAAACGATACATATTATTTGTCTTCGTGACATTTGCATGTCTTTGTGACAATGCTAGAACATCCGACAGTGATACTAAGAAATAGTATTCACAATTATTGAATGAGAATCCTACCGGTGCTAACATCATACCAACGTAGAACGTAGGCCACTCATTTGTAAATGATTGCTTAATGATTCAAACAAGTGTTATCTAGTGATATATGTGATCTAGGTGTTATGTGTTTCTTCGGAATTTGTTTTTGAAAACAAATAACATTTCTTTAATTTTATCATTGAATAGTTGTTTTACCCTAAGCACATGAGATTAATGCTTGTTTTGATTTTATGTCGTATTTCCGCATCCTTGTCTCGGAGATATTGATTTGATCATATTTTCAAATATCATTCATCGGGAATTTTCATAGCATGATCTTGTGATGTATGAACTTCATGGTTAATGTGGAAGATGGATCTTACTCTGATAATTCTCCGTTCATCTTCTACAACATATGACAAGAACATCTCTACCTTTCACAAACATGACATCTTCAACAAATCTTATAACGACAAAAGTTATCTTTCAACCGTCACGGGAATGACAGCGATCAAGTTTGTCAGTTTGAGGGAGCTTATAGGTTATTTTGAGGGAGTATGTTTGATGTTAAAGGGAGATTGTTTGATTTTAGCGAGAAAAGTTGTGATTTTTGACTTTAATTTCACGGTTTCAAAGGTTATTCTTCATGTGATTTTCAACCCAAAGCTTATTTTAGAAACTTATATGGTCATGATGCTAATGGTAAATCATAATCATCATGAAGAAGAGAAGATATAAGCTTAGTATTTTCCATATATAAGAAGGGAAGAAGATATAAGCTTAGAATTTGAGAGAAATTAAGAGATACATCCAAGAATATAAGGGGAGAAGATATAAAAGGAATTTAGAGATATTATGGGACAAAATCATTTTTGGTTGATAATCATGAGAAGATATCAATGAAGAAATTGAGTTAAAGAAATCATTGTGGTAAAGTTGTTTGATTAAAAAGATAAAGTTCGTATTCATGATTGAGGTTAATTCATCAAGTGTTTTGATTAAGTTGTAGTGTTTTATTAACTTCAAAGATCGATCAAGATAGCCGGTTCAACATTTTCATGGAATTACTTCTTAAAAATATCAACATTATCTTCAACAATAAAGATAACTACGTCAATATTCAAGAGATGGATATGTGATTGAGGGGGAGCTAAAAGAATATGAAGATTTAAGGAAAAAAATCAAGTGTTCAAGTCTTCTACAACAAATGTTCAATCAATATCATCTTATTCAAGATCTTTCGCAGCAACATTATGTGATTGAAATCTACATTCAAGATCAAGTTCAAAAATAAAGATTTCATACAAGCATTTAAAGATTCAAGTTGTAAAAGAAGATCAATTTAGCTTTTGAGAATGTTGATTTTAACTTCGAAAGTAGAGTTAATTCCTTCAAAGAAATATTACATAGAGGAGATATGCTACAAGGTCGTTCTCAGCTTTCACTAGGAATTCTTAGCGTTTTTGAGCTTCAAAGAAAAGAACAATAACAGACTACTTCAAAATAAAGTGTTCAAGCATAAAGAAGAAGTCATCATCAAAAACAGAATAAGGATAGTTCCCAAGTAGATCATTTAGGAGGTGACTGTTAGAAATAAAGAAATAATCTACTTAATGTACTTCTATAAGTACATGGACTAAAAGTGATAAGTTATCAAAGTCACTCCCCTACTAGACTATAAATAGGGAAGGTTAGTTTATTTTTCATAAGAGTTATAAGTTGGTCAAGATTAGTTGTAACAATTTTATCTAATCAAAAGACAAGTTAACCAAATTCTCTCTCAAAACACACACATTAAATACACCTTGATTTACACACACTAGTCCATCAATCAAGATCTTCATTCTAATACAAATAATAGACACAATGAATCCAACAATATGCAGAGCTGTAGATGTCTTATTTATGAACAACCTTGAATTACGCTCATTTCATATGTAATAAGTAGTAGCAGCATGCAAAATCCGAGAGACAATACTAATAACCTATCGCCCCTTGGAAATAAGAATAATAAACGCAACCACATCAGTTAACCAGGGGGAACAATATCCAACCCGAAGAGAACCCGCACCTGAGACCAAACCTGCATAGAAAATGGACATTCACAAAATAAATGGGAGTGAGAATCAGGGACCGTATCCATAAAATTAGTAAATAATAAAACTACAATCTAGTAGAGTAATTCTCGGGGGGGGGGGTACGGGGGGTGAATGGTGGGTTGGGTTTTGGGTGGTTTGTTGGGGGGGGTTTTCGATTGAGTGGTGTCTCCGTGGTTTTGGTAGTTGGGGTGGTATCTTTGCGGGGGGGGGTTTTGGGGGCCCTCGGTTTGGGTGGTGGGTTTTGGGTATTGGTTGTGTGGTTTTTGTGAGATGTGTGTGGTTTGTGTGTTGCACTACATTTTGGTCTGCGTTTGGTAGCGTGTTTTTGTATTGTGGTAGTGACGTTTGTATTTTTCGGGCCGGGGGGGTTTGTTGCCGTGTATTTTGTGGACTGGTGGATGGTGGTGGTTGTGGTGCTAAGGGGTGGGCGGGGGGGGTGGGGGGTGGGGTGTGTGTGGGGTAATAATGTTTGTTTATTTTGGCATTGTGGCTGTGGTAAATGTTTGCGTGTGTGTGTTTGGGTGGGCTGCTGGGTGTGGGGGTTGTGGTGGTGGGTTTGAGGTTTGCGTCGTGTGGGATGGGAAGGGTGGAGAAGGGTGGGGGTTGGGGGATGGGGGATGTGTTTAGCATGATGGGGGGTGGTGTGGTGGGGGTGGGGTGGAGTGGTGTGTGGAGGGGTGGTAGTTGATGATGGGATTTGTGGGTTGTGGGTTGGGGGGGGGGGGGGGGGGGGGGGGGGGGGGTCGGTTTGGGAGTTTGGATTTGTGGTGGGTGGGGTGTGATGTGATAGCGTGGTGAGGAGGTGTGCTTGGCGTAGGTGGTAGGTAGGGTGTGGACTTTCAGAAGGGTGGGCGCGTGCGTGGGGTTTTGTGTGCTCCTTTAGTTATGGTTGGGATTGGGTTTACCCCGGGGGGGAGTGGGTATAGGTCTGGGTCGAGGAGGTCCCTCTGGTGGGTTTATTGGGGTTGGGGGGTTTTGTTGTTGGTGTATGGCAAATCCGGTGGTGAGGTGTGGTTTGGTGCCTGCTTGTTTATGTGGAGGTTAGTTGTGATTGAGTCTGGTTTTTTTTTTTGGGTTTTTATCTGATTGGTTATTTGTTTGTTGTTTGTATTATTTGATTTTTGTTCGTGGTTATGTTACGTGTGATAGCTTGGTTATGATTGGTAAGGAAAAAGTAAGAGGGTTATGGAATTTGAAAAAAGATAAGATAAGACTAAGGGGAGAAAGAAATATAATAGGTTCAAAATTCTAAGATAAAGGAAAAGAAAACATAGATAGATAAGGTATAGAAAGACTAAGATAAGAAAAGAATGTGGATTCATTTCAACATATTTCACTAAACCAACTAAATTTATAGATGGAAATTCTAGTTATTAGTACTGGGCACCACCACCCCCCACCCCACCACCCCCCTCCAACCTCATGTTGTTGTTTGCCTATTCCCAACCCCACACAGACCTCGTTGTTTTTTCTTGATTGAGACCTTTTGGAATTCCGAGCAAAAGCAGCAGAGAGAAAGGCAACAATTGATGATCGTGGGTGTTGTTGTGTACGTAGTTGTCAGTGTGGGTGGCGGGGGTTGTCATGGACAGGGTGGGGAGGTGAGTGAGTTGGTTCCAGTTTTTTTGCTTCGTGCTTGGTCGGCATATGTCATGTATTGTAATATGTATTTCTCGACCTTTTAAGATTTTAAAAGGGGAAAAAAAGAAAACACAATAGAGGATCAATAGCATAACATTGCTTACCTATTGCACATTGATCTTGTGAAACCGCACTGCAAAAAAAAGATTAAACTACACAAGTTCCTAAGGAATAATGAGCATAAACAGAATGTTATAGTCATAACTTATTGACTTTCATTCAAAATTATTGTTAAAAATGTTTTAGATATCACTCATACAGATGCATAACTACATGTTTTTACCAATACGTTTTTAGTTGGCCTACATGTTCTTTTAGATTTCTCCTAATTCTTTTAGTGTTAGCGTTAATATTCTTCTTAACGCATGTGTTCATTTAACCCGCCTTATATGTCTAACGTACTTACCCAGTTACCCATATTTCTCGCATAGATTTTGTTACTCATTATAATAAAAATTAAAGCGTATCTAACATACATCATAAAACAATAAAGAGTTCTAAATATCTTTCTCACCTCACGTGTCCAGTTCTCTTATACTTTGAATAGTTTGAGAAATTCTAGAACTTTAATCTGTGTCTATTCTAAATATCCAATTATCCATCTATATATTTCTTTGACTTCCATCGCGTCTTTGTCTTAGAACAACAACTGGAAGATTATTCAAAATCTTGCATTACATACCACATGTAGAGGTCATTTAATTAAAGAGTTATACATTTAAGAACAATCATTTATATAAAGCATTCAAAAGTAATAATACATACATGTTAACATGATACTCATTATCGATTTTCTCCTTAAAGTTCTTTGCAACAATGTTAAGAAAGCAGAAAGTGAGAAAAAAGGTCCATAAAATAGGTAGCCAGTCAGTAGCAAGCTCATCACATGTTAATCACAGTTGATAATATATTAACAGGACATAATATTGTTAATTATATGCGATCCACGATCGATTTGAAACTTGAAAACCCGAGTCTATTAATTTTTTGGTATACTAATAATTTTGAACTGCAAGGAATATGGAAATATGCAATAAGCTCTCATATATACAATCCCAAACACCCTTTTAGTTGATGGAGTGAATCAGATTAGTGCGAGCAAAACTTAAGTAATAAACTCAAACTTTGTTTAAAAATAGCTTACGTTTGCTTTACTGTTTAAGAAGTGTCCTAAGCCCGACTTCAATCACACTTTGTTTCATTCATTCGATCCATCATCTTCTTATACGTGACACGTTATAGTTGAACACTTGTTTTTGTTGTTTGTTTGGGCACTACAACCTTAACCACAACTCCAAGTGAAAACATTTTTGCCCCAAAGACACTCTTCGCCTGAAAGCTAATAATGTTATGATAATAACTACACTAATAAGACTTCTAATGTAGTTGTTTACAAACCTTAACATTAACTTCCATGCGTGTCCTGCCATTTTCCTTATGCTGCTACAATTGGCAAGACTGAGATTGCATTTGTGGCATTACCTAATGTGGTAGCTGTGGTTGTGATTGTTGAACCTGTGTTTGCAAAATCGTTGCTGAGCTTTTTCGAATCTATTGCTGAATTCATTCGGCATCTAAATGTTAGAGTTGCTCGCCATATATTAAGCATCAATTTTTGTTGCCATTCTTCCTTCTGCAACTACCAAAACAATATAATGAGGCAACTTTATAAAGCTTGCATAACTATTATCATCACGCAAACCAATTTCCATAACTATAAAACCTAAAAGTATCACAATTTTGCAGCCTTCAATTAAAATTAATAGAGTGAATCCCCAAAAGTATCAAAATCAAATTTTGATAGTAATCATACAAAATCATAGCAATAAAGAAGCCATAACATAAAATTAGAAATTGAGAACAATAATTAGAGAGATGAGAGACATACCATTAAAATTAAATTACACTTTGTGATGGACCTACAAAGTCACTCCACTATACATGTCTTCTCATATTCTTCATCAAAATATAAGAACTCAAAAATCAATGCAACGTTTATTCAGGCTCAACTAACACTCGTGTGACAAATGGCTCAAACTTTATTAAACATACCCCATCTTAGGAAACTTAAAGATCCTAAAAATCAACAATCCATAATCAAAACATAAAAATTAAAACCCTAATTCTTTTTATATAAATATGAAGTACCTAATTCAAAAAAGACTTAGAATTGAAAAGCGATGGTCACTTTAAATCAGTCGCCATTGTTCTTATAGAAGCCTTCTTTAAATTGCTATAAGAACTAAATTTGGAGATCAAATTCTTTCTTGTTTGATCTTGGATTACATGTGTAGGTGAAGACTCTTTTGTTTTGTTGAATGCGGTAGATTTGTAGAAAAATAGATAAAAGAGAAAACAAAGAGTTATGTTATTGATTTTGGTGAGGAGATGAGTCATCTTATTTTGTTACCACATGTTTCTTTATGAAGAATCCAGAAACACCAGGGAGGGGAAAGGGAAAGGAGAGAGGCCGATCAATTTCTTATTAAGGTTATCACAATTTGTTGTAGTAAGAATATTTTATTAGCGAAAGTGTTATGCAAAAAGTGACTCATGTTGGATGTTCTCTTTTTTAATTCCTATATGTTTGAGGGTTATCAATTTTATGCTTGGTACTAAACAAGGATTTTCATCCACGCGTTGCAGCGGAGCATCTGTATATCAACTAAGGTTTTACGCGATTTGAGTTAAAGGTTGGTTCGCGGGTTGTGTTCCTGTCTAGGCGATTTGAGTTCAAATTTGGTTGGTAGTAAAGGTATAACGAAGGTTGAAGAAGGTTTAACGGTTTTCGGGTTTCGACTTTCGACATTCGCGTGCCTTATAACGACATTTACTAGCATCGCGATCATTCATACATCATCGTAACATGCTTTATTTTGATCAATCATTACGAAACAAAACCGCGAAAAATATAAACCCTAAAACCTTCGTTTAGTTTTCCATTGTTGAAGAAGATACAAATTTCCAATTTCATGCATACCTAAGTTAATGCACTTGATTTATGAATGGTTCAGCTAGGTTTGAAAGGTTCAAAAAGGGTTCAAATAACTTCAAAGGTCCATTTTAGTGGTTAAAGGTTCAAAGGCTTAAGTTGTTTTGGTATTTTCACCCTTAACCCCCTAACTTACAATCTTTTCACTGTTAGTCCTTTGTTACCAAAGTGTTGCATCGTTAGTCCTTGTTTGTTCAAACCTTTAATGATAGTTAACATTGAAAACAAAAAACCCTTAACGACTTCATAATTTCAGTGTTTGTCCTTCGTTAACTCATCAAACAAACAAAGTACTCCCATAACAACACCGATTTACAACATCGATTCTACAAAAACAAACCACAACAACAATCACTTTACCTACTTAAGATCCTACAAATCATTTTCACTTCACATCTGGTTAAATGGAAATGAAAGATACTTTTTCTTCGTGTTCGGATTCGAATGAACAAGAGATGTAACAAATGTAAGACAAAGCAAAAGAAAGTTGCATAGTATCTTTTGACTACTTCATTCACACCTCAAGGTTCTTTTAAATAATGACTTAAAAGAAACTCAAACCGAGCGTGGATTCAAACGGACATTTCTGACACTCTTTGATCAAGATGTTAAGATTTTCACAGGAACAATGTTCCTCAACGTGGATCAACTAGAAAAGCAACTTGACAAAGAAGAATTTCAAAAGATTGGATCCATGGCTACTTTCAGGGTACTCAAGACACAGTTTTAGTAGTTCATTGATTTACAATTTTCTTCAGATTATGATGGTGAAATGACAAGCAAGTAGTTTCTAGAATACACTCGAATCGAGGTTCAACAATTCCATGATACACTGATCCAACACATGGAATCTGTTAAGAAGTCAATTAAGGAAAGAGCACTACATAAAAGAGAGTATGACAGCAGGGTGAATGAAAGACAACAGCAGATGGAAGAGGGAAAGGTTGATATGGGTATAGCATTAGATGTTAGTTTGGTTGTCACAGAAACCAGTGGGACAAAATCAGGAAAGCAGAGTACAAGCATTAGATTAGGGAATGATGCAAATGCTGATGATGTACATATCAAACCTATATATGATGAAGAGTCAATGGCTGAGGTGTAATCGACTACTGAGTGTAATGTATTTGCTACAGGATAACAACATGCTGAGCAACCCGAATTCAATAATGAAGGAAGGGTTGACCAGGATGCTGAAAAATGTAAAATTAAAAGTCCTTTGCTTGATCCATCACTTGATAACAAGACAACTAAATTTTTAAATCAATCTCTCGTATCTAAAAATATTTGTCTCAAAAAGACCGTTGCCCAGTTTCAAAAAGATTTTTCAAACTTAGAAGCACATTGCATTAATATTGAACTTTAATTGCAAAATAATATTTTCAAATCAGGGCAACATGGTTAATTTTTGAAAGAAAAAAGTAATGAAGCCAAATATAAAAAGGACATTAATGATTTTGAAACAATAAACATCGAATTGAAATATAGTGTGGCTAAATTACTTAAGGAAAATGAGAGTTTGAAAAAGCATTATCAAGAACTGTATGATTCTATCAAACGAACAAGAGCAAAAAACCATAGAATAGACAACTTCTTTGATTGCTCAAAATGCTGAGTTCAAAGCTCAACTTCAAGAAAAGGGTGAATACTAAATTTGCAAAACCATCAATCTTGGGGAAACTGATTTTACAACCACTCAGAAACCAATCAGTTGTTAGACAACTGACTATGTTTAAATTTGAACGACCTAAATCTTCAAAACCACGGTTTGCCTCCCAAATTGATGTGGAAAACAATTTTCCAAAACCAGTCACTACACATTATTTTCCTAAGGAAAGAGAATCTACATTTGCGAAACCTTATCACGTGATTGCATCTAGCGAATCTAGGAATAGCTCAAAGAAGATGCCAAGATTTATTTCAAATGACATGGTTCATAATCACTATCTAGAGGAATCTAAGAAAAAGACACAAAAAAGAGACAGGAATTCAAAAACTAGTGTGATACCTTCTGCTAGATTACAAAACACTACTAATGGTAGCAAACCAAACCTAGGAGCAATAGTTAAACATCTAGGAGTTTGCTTACATCTAAGAGCAGTTGCGTAACAATAACTGATTTGCCCAAAGCAGATCACTCTAGGAATTCTAGTTCATTTTCTGACTCCAAACACTTTGTTTGCTCGACTTGTTAGAAATGCGTCTTTAATGCAAATCATGATGCTTGTGTAACAAAATTCCTGAAAGAGGTAAATTCTCGTGCTAAGGTACCATCCCATAAGACAACAAAAAGATACAAACCTGTAGAGCAAATAAGTATTGCAAAGAAACCAGATCCCTACAGGACATAGGTTTTCTATCAGAAAGACTTCCACTATGCATGAGAAAATAATGAATCCTAGATCTTGTCATAGGTGGAAACCAACGGGTAGAATTTTCAAGACTATTGGTCTTAGGTGGGTTCCTACTGGAAAGATATTTGTAACACCCTCAATTCAGCTCGGTCAGCGGAAGGGTCCAATGGTGTTACGTCGTATCACAATAACTCAAATCATAGAAAACGACTCAAAAAAAGAGGCGTTTTGAGAAAATTTCATTCATTTAAATAAAATAAAGTTTACAAACAGGTTCCCACAATAATGTTTAACTCACATCATAATATGTTTTACAAAAATTTTCAAATGAATACTTATTTAGTGGGCCCTTCATATCTCCAATCAACGGACTTACCTTCAAGGACTGAGATAAAAACTAGCTAAAAGTAAAAAATAATGTTGAGTCGTATCCATAGCAGTTTATATATAATAAACACTAAAAAATAATTTCTGAAACACAAGTATCATTTTTCAATATTCTTGAGGATATAACGATGTGGTAATACAAAGTTATATTGGGGGATTATATACACGCCTCTGACATCGAACTTACCATATATTCAATATAATGCCCACTATACACCCACGCTTTGTTGTATATTTTTTCTCTTACAATTTGCATCCGTGGTGTTATGTTCCAAACACAAGTCGATAGCTAGTCATCACGGATCGGAGGTAGGTAAATCTCCAAATAGTACTTTTTCTGTATAAGCGTAATGCCTTATTTCCGGCAATAATTAACGGTTCATGATTTCCGCAGGTCTTTTATCTAGCGAGTTAAGCTAACTTATAATAATCAAGGCTACTAGCATACATTCGGGTCCCTTGTGTTCTATTTTAAAAACAAGCATGTTATCTCCCTCGCGGGTTTCTAAAACAATTAAAGTGTAAAAATGCGAGGCTATGAACTCACTTGATAATATCGGAAGAAAATAGCGGCGATAGACGAACTTGGACGTCGGCACGTAATCACCCGGAACCTATACAAAATATATGGGTCTTAGGTTTTATATCGGCAAAAATTAATAATAACTCCAAAATAGACAAGTATGTATATGTAGGTATGATGATCAAGTTATAATTGGGTAAGTTAAATCACACTTAAGCTTTCTAAGTAAATTTTAAAGTATAACATTTTTACTAGTTTTATTGATTGTTAAATTTCACTAGTTTTAACCCAATCTTAGTCCAAAGGCCCAATAGGCCCATTTATGAGTCCATTAAGAAAATTAGTCCATTTTTATAAGTATAAGACCATATCTTAACCAATTAATTGGGCCCAAGTGGGTTGGGTCCAAAGCTAAGTCCAATAGGTCCATTCATATACATTGGGCCTAATGGCCCAATATGGTCATATAGTCCATTTTTAAGCTTGTTTATGAGTTTATAGTAAATTTTTGGGTTCTCGATGTCCGGTTAAGTTTATTATCAGTAGGTTCATCATACAAAAGTTCCCAAAAGTGGGTCCTACCATCGCGGGTTTTAGTCGCAAAAATGCTCTACAAATTTTAGTATTGATATAGACGTAAAAAAAATTTATATGTTTATGCTTGCAAATTTAGTTGTATCTTTCAAACCATAAATGATATACTTATAAAATTTATATTCCTAGTTTCATTTTTAAATGTACATTATAAATTATAAGTTATTTTTATACTCATTTTAAGTAAATATATAATTAAGGTCACTTCATTATACAAAGGTCAAGTTGGCATTTTTGGATGAAAATTCACTTTCACCATTTTTGATACCATTTTCAAAGCATAATGAATTGGTTGATCATCCAATTGGTACAGAACCTACATGATTTTATCTAGGTCTCATAGTTTTAGGTTTTTAACCAACTCAGTACGCAATCATGACTTTTTATACGTTCTGTCCAGCAAGGTCAGATTTGATGTCTTTTGGTAAAATGGTCATAACTTGGTCAATTTTTACTTTCCATTGAGTATCCAATTAGCCACATTATCATCATTCAATTCTCTACAACCTAGGTAAATCAAATCAAGTCTAATACTTATGTAAAAATCCAGAACTTACTGTTTACAACAGCCTTAAATTTCTAATGAGTTCTAGCAAGTTTTAGTGGTTGATTTAGTCATTTTCACCCTAGATCTACACATGCATGCTACTTTTTATTACTTGATCATCAAAATACAATACATTTACATATACATTGGAATGGAAAATACAAGAATAAAAAGATAATAAGATTTATAAGATTTTACCACAAGAAAAATGGTGATGATGATCAAATGATCAAAGAAAATAGATGAAACTTCAACTTCAAACTTGGTCTTCACCCTTATAATTTTTGATCACCCTTATTTTTACCCAAAGTAAGTTGATGAAATCTTGATTTATTTCAGCCCCAAAATGTGTGAAAACTTTCTTGAAAAAGCCTCTTAATCACTTCAAAACACCTTCATTTTATATGGGATTCATTATAGCATGTGTGGTTATTATTTGATTGGTAAAAATTTTATGGAAATGGTATGGTGATGATGATGAATTCGGCAAGGGAGAGAGAGACAAGAGAGGTGTGTGTGATCTTTACAAGTTATGTGTGTGTGTGTTGGTCAAAATAGCCTTTTATAGGTGTAGAGCAAGTGTGCCAAGTGTTTGCTTGAAGGTTGAGGTTTGATGACACATAGGGGTCAATTGTGGATCCCTTCCACTTTTGATCCCCCTTAGGTTAATGGGAAGAGTTATAAAAAAAACTTGTCCCACATTTTGTAAATGCGGGTATTATCAAAGTCCGATATTTAAAAAGGTATGATTTGTAGTCGTTTTTAGTAAAAAGCAAAAATAGTTCGAGACACGAAAAATAAAAACGAATGTAATAAAAATATTTCTACAGAAATTCGATAACATAAACGTTGATACTTAACGTAGGATTCTCCGGTTCTTCGTTGACGTTACTTAATTTGCAAACGTAAACCCTAATTTCTTCCGGTTAATAGTGAGTTCACATCTCAACATAAAAATGAAAATTATATTTAATACTCGAGAATAAAATAACGATATGAAATTGACGGATTGTCATAATATTCGCCTCTAGAACAACTAAGGTTGAATGTAAACCCCCACATGGTTCCAATAAAGATATCACTAACCTTCATGAATGCGTACAAAATCTTGATTCAAGTGCAGGTACATCCATCAATGTTCAAGAGGAACAAACTCTATGTAGGTACTCTTTTCAATCTGAAAAAGGAAAGAATCAAGGCGTGAATAAAAGAAAATGTGATATCTGGGAGACCAAGGTTACATGGGATAGCATTGTTACAAGAGATATCTGATAAACTATTGTGTTAGGGGATTTAAAAATGATGAATGACAGATGATGTTTGAACAAAACGGTTCAAGCCTCACACCACAACGTCAATAGAAGTTCCTACAGCAGATCTGACAGTCATAAACAGCAGATCATGACAGTCACAACGACAAATACAAAGTTGGAAAGTCCCAATGGGAAAAATCAAGTATGTTGCGAAGTCAAACAATAGTGTAACCTGAGTTTAGCCTGAAATGCATATGATGTAAACTAAAAACCGTCAACAACAACTAGAATACTACTTCAAATAACTTCAACACTTAGCCACAACACCATATCCTGTCCAGAAGTGTATGACTTATCAACTAGTGGTGATTGTGAGTGTGAAAATATATAACTACCAATCTATTATATATATATATATAAATCAAATACAATATAAATAAATAAATAATATAATAAAAATAATAAATATAGTAGTATATTCAAAAAAAGCCAACAAAGAAATGAAATTTCAAAAAAGAGAACTAATACAAAAATAAGAAAAAAACAAAATACCAAAAGGAAACTTCATGACATGGTCTCTTGTGGAACGATAACAATTATACATCCTAGAAAGTCGATTACATATCAATTACATGGGTGTGATAAATGAAGTTCGAACAAGAGTTCAAAAGTTTCATAAACTCCGGGGTGGTCTAAAGACAGTGTGCATAATTTCTCAGCGTGCTAATTTTTTTTAAGTGGCTTATGTACAGACATCATGCATAACCTGAACTTCAAAGAAAGGTAAGTTTAATTTTCAAATATAACTTAACCTAACCAACGAGAAAATCAATTTATTCGTTCTTGAGCAGTTTCTATAAGACATTCAAAAGTGTTTTGCTCAAGAAAAGGATAGTTGTACCGCTGTCAGTGCGCCTATCTATTAAGTTCAGAAGAGCGAAGTCTTCTAACTATGTGGTTTGTTCAAAAGTTGAACATAATTTATCAAAGAATTTCTAAATGACAATAAATGTTTCAAAACATGTCATTTCTAATTTTTTTAATGGCTTATGTACACATCAATGCATAACCTGAACTTCAAAGAAAGGTAAGTTTATTTTCAAATATAACTTATCCTAACAACAAGAAAAGCAATTTATCGGTCTTGAGCAGTTTCTATAAGACATTCAAAGTTTTTTGCTCAAGAAAGGATAGTGTATGCTTCAGTGTGCCTATCTTTAGCGTCAGAAAGAAGAGAAGTCTTCTAACATGTGGTTTTCAAAAGTTGAACATAATTTTTTAAGAATTTTTCAATGACATTTCATAATCTTTCAAAATTGTGTGCTCAACACTACATCACCCTCAATTTTATATATAATTTACAACTTTGTATCATTTTTTTATGATGTCAAATATATATAAAATCAAGGGGTAGCCAAAAATAATGTTGCACATAATTCATGTTGAAACATTTCTCTTCCCATGGATTTTCACGACAACTTTTAATCACTTGGTATTTCAAAAACAAGCAACTTAATATTAAAATAAGGGGAGAAATGTGATCTAGAAAATAATAAGTAATCTAAAAGACTCAAAGTGCTTTTTACTTCTACCCACATGTGTGAAACACTTTTGATTATCGATGCACGTGTGTAGGGGGGGTTTTTCAAAAGATAAAACTTTCAAAGTGTCAAACGATTTTGATATTCTATCAAACACTTTGATTGATTTTCAATGGTTTTACGGTTACGATCAAATACCTAACAACCTATCAATTTACGACAATTCTGAAGTCATAAGGTGGTTAGGTTAGGTTTTAGTCTTATGATCCAACCAGAACTGGAGGGATCTACCCAAGGACACTCCATATTTAGAAATCGCTGTCCTTAGGTATGATTTGGAGAAGAATGAGAAACGGGAATAATGTTAACTAAGGCATGAGCTAACACTGGAACAAATCATAACAAGGTGTTAGTAATGACGTCTTGGTAAGCATGGAAGGGGTTGAAGAATGAAAAATAAATATAAGGATAAAGGGTCTAAAGAAA
Source organism: Tanacetum coccineum (assembly GCA_026074375.1). Lineage (NCBI taxonomy): Eukaryota > Viridiplantae > Streptophyta > Magnoliopsida > Asterales > Asteraceae > Tanacetum > Tanacetum coccineum. The sequence goes on along the minus strand of BQNB010053920.1, from coordinate 15,461 downwards.
GAAGCCCTCCATACAATATTATGCAAAAACTGGGTCAATACATATGCTATCAGTCTTCACAAAGATGAATTACGGTATTGAAGAAAGACATCATAGACCCAGTGATGCACAACACAACCCTTCCCAGCCATTTAAGTTCCTCTCAAAAGATTCTTGTCTCATTTGTCACGGAGATCAACACGACTTATATTGACTTAATCACTCCGAGTTAGTTGATATTAAAAAGGTGGCAGTCAGCTCCAGCCTCCGATGACTAAAACCAAAATGCACAAATTAAGTCTAGAGCCAAGAGATCAATCTATAAATCTCATTAGGACACATTTCATGATAAACACTTGTTGTTCAACATCTAGAACACAAGTGATAAAAAAGTCCTACGCATTATCCTTGTGATTTTGCCAGAACATTCAGAGTGATACTCTTCAGTATTCACAGTGACGAATGAAAATTCTTCCAGTGTCATCATCAAACAGCATTGCGGTAGGTGACATGCGAGATTCTATATGAATCAAGCTTGTGTTAATTGGATACCGATTTTGGTCCAATAAATGAGTTGACGATTTAATTAGTAAGATAGTAACTAACTGATTCACTCTTATCATGTTGTCTACTTTGAGATGTTTCGGTAATGAGAACAAGCTAGTACAGCTCGAAACCTTGTCAAGTAGGTTCTTTAAATCTACCTGATCACAGATATAGTATTTATATTATAAAACGAGGAATCAGAGGTTCACGTAACCGAACTTCGACGAATGACAAAGCTATATTCGTCCATATCTGGTATTTATTACTAACATAATTGCAGGTCTAGACGATGGCGTAACTACCCCATTCCAGCTGAGTCGGATTCATAACCACATGCTCATGCTCAAGCTACAAAGACATACTATAGCATCATGATTCAAGAATTAAGAATCAAGAAAGCTCAAGATTAAACAAAGATAAAGACTTCCGCAACTCTGATATTCAAGATCTTCCTTAAAGATATTAAGATTATCAAGACAAAGATTATAAAAGGAGATTGTTAGCAAGCTTTCAAGATGATGTATAGTATGAGCATGTTGGTCAAGATACAAGATCACAAGATGGCAAGGATCTCAAGGAGATAGATTTAAAGATCTCAGAACTAAAGACAAAGTCAAAAGACAAAGACAAAGGCTCAAGATCAAAGATCACACAACATGAAAGAACGAGCCTACAACAAAGATAAAGACCAAGACGAAGACCAAGACTCAATAGCATAACGACAATACAATCTCAAAGAGCTTAAAGTCTGAAGGGTTCAATGATCTCGCTTCGAGGGAGATTATTTGTCTCAAAATATTGAGTCAAACATAGAAGCTTCGGTCATACAGTTAACAAGTCTCGATCATTATTTAATCTACGTTGTAATAGGCTAGTAACGGGTATCGGGCTCACTATGTAATCTAATATCGTAAAAATTATGGGCTTAAGCCTAACCAAAACCCAAGCCAGGCTCGTAGAATCATCCTAGGCATCTAAGTTATGGACTAGGACTATAATTATCCCCTCTCCACACATGGAGAGGGGTTGGTTGTCACTTGTATTCTCTCTTCTATACTCTTGATAATCTAACCTTCTTTCTTCCTCTTTCTAACCTCTCTCTAGAATCTCTTTCTTTTCTATCCATCTTATTTTGTATGTATGATCATGGAAGTGAAATGATATTTGTTCCTACAGATCATATTGCACCAACCATAAAAACTTAATCCACTAACAGCGCGTAAATTAAACAAAGAAAGCGTACCACGATACATCCATCAATCAGATGCTACTGGAAAGTCAGTATCAATTCTTTAAACTATGAATCCCTAAACGCTCAACGCTCCTTAAATATTACATCGAGCACTCTAAATACGTTTTGAGAATTATTTAAGTTCTACCTATAAGGAGCCATTACCTTAGACATTACTGTTCATTCTCCTAGCCAAAGTGAGAGGGCACTTTTTATCTCCTATTAGACTTTTCCTCACCATAAGCTTCCCCCACCTCCCACTAAATCTCTATATACCTTTACTAAACTTTAAAAACATTTTAGAAAATACATTGAAGGAAGTAATTAGCTACATCTTAAATAATTTGATGATTATAAACACTATAAGCAACCATGGACCATAAAACTGTAAGTAATAAACTTTAAAGACAATGAAGTACAATTAAGAAAGTTATTCAAAACATATTGAAAATCTAAAAAAACATACGTGAAATCATAAATACAAAATAGCTTCCTATAAATCAAAGCCATCGAAGAGATGCATCGCGAAAGAATGACTGAAGAATATTATGATATTTCATGATATGACATAACTAAATGGTGAATCTCTCTAATGAAAATATCTTCACAAAAAGAAAAATGTTTCAAATTTAAATTCCAAATAGGTGACAGTATGTACGATCTATCTGCTACATTTATTTCGTTTATTGAGGACAAATGAAGATCAATTTTTGCTAACAAGTACAAGTGAAGAATAATGTAAGTCAATATCGATGACAAATAGAGAACTTACCAAAAAATGGAAATAGAAGATATGATGTAAAAGAAGCTGCATAGAAAAAACAGCTTTGTTGGAATGCTATATGGTTTGCATAAAAAGTATAGTTCACAGAAACATGTAGTTAACTTGTAATTGAGTTCGCATTTTCCGTAAAGGTGTCATTGTTCATGCAAAGCACATAAATCTAACAACAAGAACACTCAAACAGGTACACGATGCATCTTGCTAAATGTTGTTTTGGTTTTTTGAGCACAAAAAAGAAGATTAGTTATTATAACAGGTTCAGTGAATAATATGTGTAAGCAAAGAAGAGGATGCTTTGAAAGAAGCTACATAAGATTATCAGCTTTGTTGGAATGTTATATTTGGTTAACATGTAAATTCAGTTCATGTTTCTGTGAAGCGTCTTGTTCATGCAAAGCACATATAACACTACAACAAAGCCCACGATCAGTTCTTTTGTCACATGTACTTATGTTCGCCATCTTTCTTTGGACATGACCATTTTATCACTGATATAGGCTTTCGCATAATTTTCACCCGAATAGCTACAAAAGTATGGTCATTGTCCCTGTTTTGTGCAACTGAAATACATATACCATCCGTCAGCACCTCTCGCTACAAAATAGATCTATTTAAACCATGATCATGAGCAAGTACATAAATATAATCCTGAAAGATAAGTGGATATAAGAAAGAGTGTTGTTGACATCTATCTAGCCCTAAATAGCTTTGGAATTTCTCTATTTGAAATTCTATTTAAATGAAAGGTATAGGATTTTTAGGGCTATAAATGATACAAAGTGCAATACAGTCAAAACAAGGTATTATAGTACAAGCCAAATAGATACCTCGGATCTAGATAAACTTATCAACAGATTCTCTATCTTCTCTTTTTCCATTTAAATTGAAGTATTTATGTTCGTTTTCATTATATGATAACAAGATGATTAGAAATCCTTTACTTTTTTAACCTAATCGCACTTTTGATTTTGGAATTTTTTTTATCAATATACTGTTTCTTATACACATATGTTTCCATTATGAAATGGAAAGTGATAATATTTAGTATTCATTAAAAAATCAAGAATAAATTCCTCGGTCCTTCTCGTACTAGACACTAATAATTTTTTAACGTCTAATTAGATCGGGTGATTGTTTAAATTAAGAACGAAAGCTCGTTGCTTTTTCTTTCCCTAAGAAAATGAAATAAATTGAAGCTTTGGATGAAGCTTATTTTCTTTTTGAGGAAGAAAAATTAATTCTCACTAAGTGGTAGTCTCCATGGTCGTCACCACCATCAACATCATCATATCATCATCTTAATGGTACATGAAACTTTGAATTATTTTTCCTTAAACTTTTGAACAGTAGGTTGTCATATACTGGAAGCCTCAAAGAAGAAACAAATAACATTTGATCCGTTCAACTAGTTTCCATGTTTATGTTATTCCTGGAACTACTTCTCTTTGTTGGTTGAAACTGGAAGAAAGAGATACGCATGTGTTATATATTTTTCAAAACCAATACAACAAATGAACATAATAATAACTTTTAAAAGTACAATGACAAATAAGCACATTATCACAAACATCAAATAGTTCCACCTTGAGTCTGAAGACTATTTTTAGATGCATTTTAAAGTTCCATATAATTGGCCATAACACTCATTATTATAAACCTTGTATCAAACAAAAAGGACGAGATACTTAAGTTCCTATTCCTAACTGACCACCACAAACCCCCTCTTTTTTTCTAAAACCATATCAATTTCCTACAGATTAATTCATGCCCCATAGGCGATTATAAAAGCCGCTATTCCAAACAGACATTGCAATCAACGATCATTCCATTTGGTGCTGCAAAATAACAAAATCAAAAGATCATGAATCCCTAACAAAATAAAAGTGTGGTTCATTTTTTCTTTTCAGTTGAAATTAGAAGAAGAAGATACATTTGCAGTCGCCAGTTTTTTTATACGGCAACATAACAAATGAGCATAACAATAACTTAAAAAAACAATGACAATTAAGTAACATGTTACTAATAGCAAGCATTCCCCACCTTTACCCAAATAGTATTCATAATGGTATTTTGAAGTTTCATATAATAGCCCGCATCATGCCTAACTACAGGTCGTGTATCTAACACAGAACATGGGCAAAACAGTTGAGGTTGTCCTCCTAACTGGCTATCATGCCTCTCTTTTTTACCTGGCATTATGAGTAATCCGGTCAAGGATATTCTGTTTCCTAGTTGCAACCATAAAAGCCACCAATCCGAGTAAATCCAGCAAGCAGACATCATCCTTCATGACGTAAAACTACACCATAAAAAACCATCAATGAAAAAAAACACACAAGGGTAGGGGTCTTTTTTGGTTCAAACTGGAAGAAGAACATATAGTTGTATTTGGCATTTTTAAAAGTCGAACATAACAAATGAGCCTGAGAATAAACTCTTAAAGCACAATATATTAAAACATGTCTCAAGTTCATCCATTTTTCATAGGAAAACAACTCTTAAGAAATCAAATTCAAGTCTTAGTGGCACAAACATAGATTGTCGAGGCGAATCACCATCCTTACATTTTACACATCAAACGCCATGAGGTCTCACTCAACAACCAAACAAAACAAGGTTTTACAAAAAAAAACCAACAGGAAACGAACATCATTTTCATATAGGACATATATCCGCAAACTCTTTGCCACTTCAAAGGTGATAATAGTGGTTGGTAAGTGTTTTCCTATACATCTAATCCATTTCACAATCACAAACCAAGATTCAAAGATAAATTCTAGAGAGAGAAGGTGAGATGGTTTTATTCCTTCCAAAAAGAACCAACATCCTCTCCATATGGGGAGAGGGATTTATATAGGTCACCTAAGGACATAAGATGCCTAGGTTAAGTGTAGATAGGTCGGGCTTGGCTTTGGTAGGGCTTTTGGCCTATAAGATGTACAATATTAGCTTAAACCTCAAGCCCGAGTCCTTGAGTAGCCTATTGCATTAATTACAAGGTTCCCTATGACGTAAAGACTGGCTATATCTATAATGACCGTGACTTTTCTTGTTTGACTTAATATTTTTTATCTAACAATCTCCCCCAAAGGAGCGGTCTTTAAAATTACAATATCTTTAAGCTCTTGTGGTTTTGGTCTTTGTCTTGAACTTTGTTATAGTAGACTTGTTCCTTCATGCTTCGTGATCTTTAATCTTGAGCCTTTTTCATCATCTTTTAACTTTGTCTTTCATATCGAGATCTTTAAATCATCCTTGTGTTGGATGAACTTGATAGAAGAAACTAGAACTTTAATATTCATTATTTGGAGATCGACACTTTCCACATATGAACATCCTTGAATCACCTAGTGCTTTGGACCGACATGCTCATACTTTGAATCATCTTGAAAGTTGGTACTTGTCCTCTTGTTAGTTGACATATTTCTATGGCTAACAATTTTCCTTGAAGTAATAATCTTCATTCGAACATTGAGGAGTACTTTACCTTTGTATGTTCTGAGCTTTCTTGTTTTCTTGAATTTTTATGACAATTATATGTCTTTAAATATTGAGTATGAGCATGTGGTAATGAATATGACAGAGCTGGAATGAGGTAGTCACGCCATTGTCTACATATGCATGTATAAGGATTAGTAATAAACATCATATATGGATGAATGTCTTGTTCATTCATCAAAGTTCGGTAACGTTAACCTCCGATGAGCACTGTTTCGCAATATAAATATTATACATGCGTCATTAGGTTTGATTTATGAATGAATCTCCTTAACAGGTTTTTCAGCTTGAAGTGTGGTTTATCTAAAATTGACACGTCTAGAGACGCTAACGAAGTTTTTCGATATTCCACAGCTGATGTTGGGGTAGTCGTAGGACTTCAACACGAAGTTTTACAACTCCCTAGGCAGTATACCTAATCGTTGCAGTGTAGTATAGGCAAGATTCGAGGGTTGTTATCGTTCTCTAGGGGAATAGGTTGGGAAGGCTCGAACAGAGCTTAACTGAGATCTACGGGATTGAAAGAAGATTATTTTTGTATTTTATAGAAAGCAGGTAAAATTAATGGTTTGAGAGGTTGGTTTGTTTAACTAATTAATAAACTGATTATAAACTAAACTACTAGTGATAACTTTATGATAAAATAATGTATTTACTTAATCATTGCTTCTCCTAATCCTGTTGCCTTGTCACACTCCCCCTTGATGTGTATATTAAATGAAATTGAAATATATTAAGACGGATCAACCATATTAGGGGTAATGTACTATAAAGATTGTTACCGATGATATCCTTTCTACACTTCTCACGTTTCCCTATACGTCTATGCTAATTTAATATCTTATGGCTAGTTTTCTAAAGCCTAACACGCACATTCATCACAAGAAGCAACAGTAAAAGGATTTATAATCTAACTTTCATGCAATCATAAGCAAATACAAAGGAAGGTTTAGCCTAACATGTTATAGATAAAGCAAGAGCATAGATCAATCAAATAACACATAAACATATTGAATGATTAAAGATAGATAATCTTACTTGATTAAAACATGGATTAAGGTCAGTTACAATAGGGTTTTGAGGCCCTAAAGTCAGCCTAAAAGCTAAAAAAATACTTAGGATTCGGCTCCCAAAAGTTATACAAAGTTACACACTTAAAACCCTAAATTCGGTTTAATATATATAGAGAAATCATCGTGACGGCGTCCAGTTATAGTCGCGACGCCGTCACCAATGGAATCTTCTAGATCTAATTTGAGTCAGTTACGTCCTGACGCTGTCGTCATTATCCTGATGCCGTCACTAGATAGATTGCGGAGATGTCGCTTTATGCTTGCGACGTCGTCTCCACACTTTGTGAGCACGATTCTTCAAGAGATTTGGTGTAGGTCCGTAGTCTTGTCCATTTTTTCTCCAAATGAGCCCAAGTCACGTGTATTTCCTCCAAATGCCATCCAAGTGCTAAAACCTAAAAACAGACGATAAAGCATACAATCTAGGCATATTTGCATGATTTAAGGGGTTAAATGACCCCAAAATAGTGTATAAAATGACACCTCATCAACAGCCGTTCCTATATCCGGATTCCCGTACAATTTAAGATAACAACGAACATAGGTGAATCATTGATGCAAATTGCGAAGTAAGCAACAACGATTTTGGGTGTTTCCCGTCAAATCCATAAACCTGGATCACTTTGTATTTCCAGTTAGCACAAGTTTGATTCGCAAAGAATCTTGCAAGTTACCTATCGCAGTGTTGTTTAATGTTGACACTGGAAGGATTTCCATTCTTCACTGTGAAATACTAAAATGTATCACCCTAAATGTTCTGGCAAGATCACAAAAATAATGTGTAGGACTCTTTAATACCACTTGTGTTCTTATTTGTGAACAATAAGTGTTAATCATAAAATGTGTCCTAATGAGATTTATATTTGATCTCTTGGATCTAGACTCGGTTAATGTGCTTTGGTTTTAGTGATCGGAGGCTGGAGCAGAATGACACCTTTTCAATTGAACGTTCTCGGAGTGAGAAGTCAGTAGATAACGTGTTAATCTTCATGACAAATAGGACAATAATCTTTTGAGAGAGACTTGAATGTCTGGGAAGGGTTGTGCATTGCATCACTGGGTTCATGATGTCTTTCTTCAATATCAGACATCATCTTGGTGATATCCGATAGCATATGTATTAACTCGGTTTATGCCTAAGTGTTTGAAGGGCTCATTTCTTTTCACCCTTAACATAACTTTTCTTTTTGTATGATACGAGTAAAATAAGAAGTTAATTTGCCAGGCTAAGGAAGTTAGTACTGCTAGCAGAAGTTAGTACTGCCAGCAGAGTTAGTACTGCTAGCAGAAGTTAGTACTACTAGCAGAGTTAGTACTGCTAGCATATTGTTAATACTGCTAGTATATTAATAATACTGTTTTTGACATTCCTAAACTTTAGGGACTGTTTGAAACTTATAAGAACCAAAAATGTAATTTTTGTAAAATAGAGGGACTAAACGTATCAATATGGAAACTCAGGGGTGTAAACGGTAAATATTCTATTTTAAACTATAAGGACTGTTTTTGCCAATAATGAAAACCTAAGGGTATTTTATATAATTAAGTGATTTAAATAAACACTTATTGTATCGGACTAGTCGTGATATAATACGGATACTTATATAACTAAAGTCACGCGAATGATAAATAGGTGTATGTATTATTAATACTTAAACACCTTGTAAACTTAAAAGTATATAGTCGTACACCTTCCCAAGAGCAAACGAGAAAAACGAATACAATAAACGTGTACACCACCACACAAGTGATAACAGCATATATATAAACTAGCAAATTGTTATAGTTTATACATTGAGTCGTTAGCCTAAATATGTAGACTAAGACTTGACCATATTTACTTAGGTGATTGACGGTGTGATTCACTACTTGTTTGGATATATAATATCAATCAGAGGACTACCTTCTAAGGTGAGTTCATAGCCTCATGTTTTACTGTTATTTAAATGATTTACATCCTTGGGGTGAGAACATGCTTGTTTTACAAATTGGATGCAAGTGTACATTTTATACCATGATTACGTGTTTGCCTAAGTTACCATAACCTATTATGTCCATGATCATGAACTGTTAATTGCATAGATGTGATTGGGAATTACATTATGTGGGCGCGAATGTTATGAATAGATCTATTAGGGATTGACAATCCCCGTTCGGGTGACTAGCTATCACCGGGAACGAACGCATACCATGTCGAATTTGGGATGTTGCGGGGTTAGCACATCATTCACGGACACTTGTTGGCAAATATATTTGCATTCATATATGTCGAGCTTCAGTGTCATGAGCTTAGGAAAACGTAATTACTTTTTATGATGTTTGCATGTGTTGCTTAATCATACACTTGGAAATCTTGCGGTCCTACCATTGATTTACATAAACCTATGAATTCACCAACTTTATGTTGACGTTTTAAGCATGTTTTTCAGGTCAATAAGGCACGAGGTGCGATGATACATTGGAAGTCAATAATTGAAGAGTCAACACTTAAGATTTGGGGTCTTATTACATTTTGGGGACAATTGTTATAAACCGAAATCTTTATTTATATTGTTGAACAATTTGAAGCCATGGGCTTATGTAACAAACAAGTATTTTGTTAATCCAATGTATCTTTTTCAAACGACACGTTTAGTAGTCGTTCTCAGATCTTGTGCTATTGATCCGTAAATGTAACGCCCTCGGATATTCAACATTCCGCTGCGTACTCAGATTTGAGGGTGTTACAGATTGGTATCAGAGCCAAGGTTATAGAGAACCAGGTCAAAAGTTTTGTCTGGACTATAACCATTTTCAAAACTGTTTTTCACAAATGGGATTTGCGAGGGACATACATGCATTACTTGTTTACGTCTAGCGCATATATGCTTACATGACTTGGCATTATTTAGCATTAGTAGTTACTAGTGCTTACATGATTGATATAGTGTATATTAGATTTAATACTACGTATAATTTAAGATAAGTCCCTATTATTTTCCCTTAATGGCCATATTATACAGATATTCTTTTTATAAGTAATACTTATATATGTTATTTTTTCTTTCTGCAGCAGTCTGTCTTCTGCTCATCCAGCTGTTTTCTACACTTCCGTTACACAGACTTTGAGCCCGGTGAGCCTTATGGGGAGCCGATGATGAGAGATATCTAAGGGAGGGTATTCTCGGGTCATTCGTTTTGGTTACGGAGGATCCGATACCGCCAGTAGCCTCACCATCACGGATTACTAAGGCCCAGTGGTTCCAAGAACGCCGTTAGTTCCTTAAAGAGAGGGATGAGCGTGAGCCTATGTTCGTACAGGCACATGATCCTGACTACGTGCCAGAGCCTATATACCCTGAGTATATACAATTGGAGGATGAGCATGAGTTTCCAGGTGAGGAGCAGCCATTACCTCCTGTTGATTCACCTACTGCTGAGTCACCCGGATATGTCACTGAGTCGGATCCCGAGGAGGATCCAGAGGAGTACGAGGATGATGAGACAGAGGATGGTCCGACTGACTATCTGTTATCCCAAAAGCTTAATCCACACACAACAATAAGATATACCAATAAGCAAAATAAGATAGAAAAGAGATAAGGAAAGTGAAAGATTATTAGAGAGAAAACTAGAGTTGGGAAGAATTAGACACTCACAAAATATTGAAAATGGTAACCAAACACCCTTCCATGTGTGGAGAGGGTTCTATTTATTCCCTTGAGCCATAAGTGGCATTGGGCTTTCTACATGGGCCGGGGCTTGGGCTTAAACTTGGGCTTTTGATCCGAAACACGGACAATATTAGATTACAATCCAAGCCCGTTGAACCCGACTAGCCTATTACTTAACAAGACTAATTACGACTAATAAGACCGATAACATTCTTGTTCGACTTATATAAAATTAAGGCTAACAATCTCCCCCAATGTTGAGGTCTCTTTCTTCAAACTCCTCCGTACTACGATGGACTGTTTAGAGATTGACTTTGACGTTTATGCTTAGCTTGTTTTGGTCTTGTCTTGTTTGTAATGGCTTTGTTCATTCATGCTTTGTGATCTTGATCTTGAGCCTTTATCTTTTGACATTGAGTTCTTGAGATCGTTATCTTGCATCATCTCCTTGACTTGAATCATCTTGATTTGACTTTCTTGATCAACTTGTTGCTCTTGACCAACATGCCTCATACTTGTTTCATCTTGTTTGACCTTATATGATTATAAATCTAACAATTTCCCAATTGATGATTCTATTATTTGACTTTAAGGCTCTTTGATGATGGGGATGATTCAGATCAACCTTTGACGTTGAAAGGATTGTCTTTGAATGCCTTGGAGTTTGAGCAATGTGGTTTATGAAATTCCGACCTTTCGCTGAATGAGGGCTGCAAACACCGTCGTCCTTACACCTGAAATAAGACAGTTATATCAATAAAAGATGAATATGGATTTGTCATTCAGTCTTGACTTTGGTTGCATTATTAACCTCCGGTTACCGTTTTATAGTATAAATATATACCTGGTGATCAGGTTAGATTCAAGGATCTCCTTGAAGGGTTTCCCGCTCAAAAGCGTAGGATCTTCTAACACAGATGTATTAGATTTACCATGCTTGCTAGTTCTCATTACCGGAACGTCTCAAAGCAGACAACACGATAAGAGTGAATCAGATAGTTACTATCTTTCTGATTAAGTCGTCAATTCATTTACTGGACCAAAATTGATATCCAGTTATCACAAGCTTGATTCATATAGAATCTTGCAAGTCACCTACCAAGAGCTTGTTTGATGTTGGCTCAAGCAGGATTTCCATCTTCACTGTGAATACTTAAGTATCACTTAGATGTTCTGGCAAGATCTCAAGGATAATGCGTAGGACTCTTTGTTACAACTTGTGAACTTTATGGTGTTCAACAAGTGTATTTTGACATTGTGTCCTAATGAGATTTATACTTTGATCTCTTCTGGCTCTAGACTCGATTTGTGCACTTTTGGTTTTAGTAATCGGAGGCTGGAGTAGACTGCCACCTATTCAATATTAACAATCTCGGAGTGAGATGTCAATAGATAACGTGTGTATCTCCGTGACAAATGAGACAAGTTTCTTTTGAGAGAAACCCGAATGGCTGGGAAGGGTTGTGCATTGCATCACTGGGTTTCATGACGTCGGTCTTCATTATCAACAATCATCTATGTGATTTTGATTAGATATGTATTTGACCCGGTTTCTGCCTAAGGTTAGGAGGGGTTCTTTCTTTCACCCTTTATTCCATTACATTTCCTTTTTATTCTTCACCCATTCAATGTTTCCAGGACGTCTTTAACTAACACTTGTTGTGTTTGTTTCCAGGTGTTAGTCATCTTGGTTGCATTTTTCCCTTATATACTTCTTCTCCATATCCTAGGACTGCTATTTCTAATATGGAGTGTCCTTGGGTAGATCCCTCGGTTCTTGTTGGATCGTTAGGACTTATACACCTAACCTAACCACCTTATGACTTCAGAATCGTCGTGAAATTAATAGGTTGTTGGGTATGAGATCGAACCATAAAACCATTTTCTGACATTGTTATTTTCGAATACTCCCCCTACACATGTGCTCCGAGATTCGAAATTGTTTAGCACATGAGGACAGAGTAGCACTTAGAGTTTCTTAAAAGATCCACATTCTCTATATCATATTTTAAATTAACAATTTTCTCCCCTTATTTTAAATATAAACCACTTAGTATTTGAAATACCAATTTTGATTAAATTTGAACATGGAAAATTCCAATGGGGAGATAAATTTTACCGACGATATTGCATGAATTCAGAGTTCAACAGTCCCCTCAACAGTATATGTGGGATACAAGTATTTATTAAATACTTGACATTGGAATGAAAATTGATATTGACACCACAAAATGTTGAAAAGACGGGAGTGGATGCCGTTGTGAAACAATGTATATTAATAATTGTACATTATGAGTTTCCACATTTTTTTCCTAAGATGTGTTTGGATACATAATATTTGACATTTATGAGATGTAATCCAACACATTAAAAGACTTTGTTTTAAAAGCTCCACCTCAGAGATTCGTTCACAACATAAAAGACTTTACGTACTACAATGCTTTGTTAATTATTCGACGAAGGGAGTGTTGAACACTCAATTTTAACAAATTACCATGTTTTATGGAAAAGACACAAATTTATTGTAGACTCAATTTAGGACATTGAAAGTTCTTTTTGAAAAAATTGTGGATTCAACGATTTTTTTAAAAACATGGTAGGAAGGGACTTTCCCACCCCCCCTCTCTTTTAGAGTAAGTCGCACTGAGGCGTACACTTCCCTTTTACTTTTTTTTTCTCCTGGGGAGCCGAGTTGTGCACTAATATGTACATAAGTTCATCGAGGGGGGAAAATTTAGAAGAAATGGGAATGTTTTGAAAGCATTTGAATACTCTCGCTGAATTCATTTACACGGCCGTTATTGTCGATGTTAATCAACATTTCTAGGTAATATATGTTATCGATTCCAAGAGACATGTCGAGAGATTTCTTTTGTTGGTATTTTTTCTAAATTTTTGATTTTTTATATTTTGTTTTTCTAGAGTTTTATTATTTTTCTATTTTCTTTTTGTTTGGTTTTATATTTTGGTTATTTTCTTTTTTCAAAATTGTTTATGAACATCAAAAAAAAGAAAGATAAAATTATGTACAATGATGTTTGATGGATCATAGCAGAAGAATTCAAATTGCCAGAACCTTCCAGTTCATCTGGAGTTCAACATCTCATACCGAGTTAGTTGTCTGACAAGAATACTTAACCTATCTTCCCGATAATAAAGCTTTAGTGAACATGGTCCAGCGAACGAGGTATTCCAGTTTCACGACAAAGAATATTCAACAATTAACATTTCTCTTGTTCCTTTATGAAGTGGATATCTGACATCGATGTGCTTGGGTACGGGAATGCTGGACTGGATTGACATAAATTTACGAGATGGTATATGAATGCCTTTGGTCACAATACATAGGTATTTTATAAAAGAGTGGAAGCCATAATCTGTGAGCTGAGTTCTCAACCATAGAACTTGTGCGCAGCACGCAGATAAAGACACATACTCGGCTTCTGCTGAAGACATTGAGGTGCAGTCCTGCTTTTTGGATGACCAGCTGACTAACTTATCACCACCTAGAAATTGTATGCCACCAGATGTGCTCTTACGTGAATCGAGACAGCCCGCGTGATCCGAATCTGAAAAAGCAGTTAGTTCGAAACCGGTGTCCTTCGGATACCAGAGACCCATGTTAATGGAGTCTTTAAGGTACCGAAAGATCCGTTTAACCGCAGTGAGATGTTTCTCAGTCGGTTTCGCTTGATAGCGAGCACAATAACATGTTGCATGTACAATATCTGGTCTACTTGTTGTTAGGTACATGAGTGCTCCGACCATACTACGATATTTTGTTTGGTCGATCGGAGTACCACTCAAGTCAGCATCAAGGTGTTTTGTAGCCATTGGTGTACCAATGCTATCACATGAGGTCATACCATGCTTTTTAAGTATCTCTTGAGCATACTTAGCTTGGTTTATAAAGATACCACGAGGGGATTGGTGGATCTGAATTCCTAAAAAGAATTTCAGCTCCCCCATCATAGACATATCAAACTTGTTGTGCATTAGTTTTTCAAATCGATTTGAAAGTTTTAGGTTCGTGGAACCAAAAATAATGTCATCAACGTAAATTTGCACAAGCAATATGTCTTTCCCGTGTTTAGTTATGAACAGAGTTAGATCAATAGAACCTTTTAAGAATACTTTGGATACCAAGAAATTAGAGAGTTCATCATACCACGCTCTTTGTGCTTTTTTGAGACCATATAATGCTTTCTTGAGACGGTAAACTTGGTCAGGATGATATGGGTCAACAAATCCATCTGGTTGGTTTACATACACTTCTTCCTTTAGAGGTCCGTAAAGAAATGATGTTTTGATGTCCATCTAGTATACGGTAAATGATTTGTATGTTGCGTACGCAATGAACAGCCGGACGGCCTCCAACCGAGCAACTGGTGCAAATGACTCTTCGAAATCAATTCCTTCCTTTTGAGCATAACCTTTAGCTACAAGATGATATTTGTTGCAAATAACAGTATTTTCCTCATCACGTTTGTTTTTCCAAAGCCACTTTAAGTTAATGACATTTTTGCAAAGTGGTCTGTCGACTAATTCCTATACATCTAATCGATCAAACTAATGAAGTTCTTCCTGCATTGATTCAATCCATGCAGAATCAGCCATGGCTTCTTTGATGTTCTTTGGTTCGGTTCGACTCACGGTGAGTGCGAACATACACATCTCGCCATCTGTTTTTAGCTGAC
>BQNB010053919.1:0-39777 GCA_026074375.1 Tanacetum coccineum | reverse complement strand
TGCACAACACAGTACCACAAGGTAATAGCAACTAGAAACACCCAAACTTTATCATTACCAACAACAAAATTCGGAGATCAAAAAAACGAGCTAGAACACTTCAAAGGTACACTTTTTGATCTAAATCAAGCAAGAAATCGCACATACACACGATCTAATCATCCCATTAGCTCTGATACCAATTGTGGTATATCCTATATCATAACACGGGGTTGATTCTTGGATCTGGCTAGTTTCTAGAGAGAGAAACACTAGAGAGAATAGTCTAGAGAGAGAAAGTGTTTCTTTTGTAAATGAAATAATGAACTAGCTTGCCTCTTCCAAAGTTGGAAGAGGCTATATATAGTACTTACAATATACCGGGTATTCGTACCCGACTTAAAACCGAAAAACGTACTATTAACTATTAAACTACGAGCTATAATAAACAGTAAAATACACAGGGTGACCGAGTCTTTTTCTAATATCTAATAGATCTCCGATCACATTTGCTATTGGATGATCCTTAGTCCATATACCAATAAGTTTAAATAGTGATGACATCAAATAGTATCTATATTATAGCATCATTTATCCCATGTTATTTACCCATTTTGTATAGTTATTGCAAAGAACTGTTACTTAATCATTTATATTTTAGAATTGCAGTAATTATGGAGTAATTGGTGAAAGAAAGCAAAAGGCGCGCATTCTGGAGCTTAAACGAAGATATTTTGGAAGATTACTATTCTGAAGCCAATACGCTGTATCCATCAAGAAGATACGGCGTATCCGTGCCTGCGTTCACCAAAGACCACAAAGGAATAAAGATCAATACGCCGTATCCAAAGAGACTCAATACGCTGTATTCAAGATATAGAATTAATATAATATTCGAGAAGATATCAAACATGGTCTATACTCCAAGAAACCTCAATACGCCGTATCTAACTCCTTGGATACGCCGTATTGAACCGACTTCCAAACATTATAAACAGAAAACTCAATGAGTTTTAAGTGTGCTAAATCATATTCTCAATACCTAAATCAAAAAGGTCAATTTTCAGAGGAGAAAAAGAGCAGAAGAGGTCGAGCAAAGCTATCAACTCCATAGGAGACAACTTGTAATTCTGTATACTTTAGTAATCGTTTAGTTTTTGGTATCATTCGTTAACTCGGTTAGTTTACCTTCGCTAAATTATTACTCTTGTATTTATTATGACGTTTGAAGGCTAATACCTTCGGGTATTAGCCATTGTTATGAAGATTTAAATGTTTGGTATTTGTTTATCTCGATTTCTTGATTTATCGTTGCGTGCTTGTTTATGTTTATCAATTTATACTTGTTTACGCGCTTTTGTATGCGACCTATCATTCAACTGGATCTAGCTAAGTGGACCAAACGGATCTAGAGTCTGGGATAGCTCTCCATATAGTAATTTATACATCTAGAATAATAGTTACATAAATATTGTCCTTTTAAGTCTGTGTATAGGATACGCTTCGGGCTTAACTAGTTAATTGGATATTGCCAACGATTTATTGATCGTGTTGACTAGCAGGTGACCTAGATAATTCAACAAGTAACGTTCTGATTCCATTGGATAGTTGGACAAGTGGACTACTAGTGTATAAATTGCCATTAAGCGGTAAGTGGGTAAAGTCTCTATGAGCTAGGGTTTAACAAGATCACCATTGCCTTAATCCCTAAGATAGATTATAATCAAGCAAAAGGATACTTTATGCGGATGCTTTAATTGTGACAGAATTAATGTGTCTAGGTCTTAGGAAGAAGTAACGCCTAAGTCTAAGAATGATATGCCACCTCGAGAGAAGAAATCATTGCACAAGATAAACAAGCCAACATTCTAATCGGATTAATAATGGTTAATACAGTTTTCTTATATAAGGTTTGACCGCTCTTTTATCTTTTGTTAGTTAACTTACGTGGGTTAAAGTGTCTTGAATTGATTGTAGTCACCAAACAAACCGTGCCAGTCTCTCAGGCTGAAAACCCCCTTTTCCCATTAGAATTAGGATTTAGACTGACATAGGTTTAACATAGGATTAGAATAGAATAGAACTAACATAGATTAGATAACCAAGATATTAATTAAATTGATAGATTTAACCTCGCTTCAAGTGTTCGACACCCTACTTACCACGAAACTACTACTGACCGGGTACACTGCCCGTTAACGTGTTGTTTTTGGTTTAGTCGGCAAAATATAAATTTAAAACTTGAATAAGTAAATCATACATACAACGACAGCACATCAAGTTTTTGGCGTCGTTGCCGGGGAGTGAAAATTAATCTTGATTTTTATTTGATATTTTGGTTTTTAACATTAGATTAGATCTAACCCTTAGGATTAGTGTAATTTAGAATAGTGTATATTCTTGTATATTCTGTAAATTATTTGTATATTTGTGTTTAATTGTTTGTTTGTATATATTTTAATTGTTTGCATATTTAATTGTTTTCTTATACACTGTTCTGGTTGACGATTAAATACGGCGTATCCAATTCCATTGGATACGGCGTATCTAGTTTTTTGTCCAATACAGCGTATTCATTCCAACTAATTAATACGGCGTATCCACTTCTATTGAATACGGTGTATCGATCATCTGGAATAGAATATGGTTCCAAGTTTTTCTAAATTGATTTTCGTACCAAATTTTTTCTTCGGAACAAATCCTACTGATTGTTTGTCCCTTGTTACAGGAAGTGCATGACAAGGAGTTCTACGAACGAACTATTTACACCTTACAAAGATCCTGAACGAGAGTTTCGATCATCAAGGAGACACCTCAAGACTCTAAGTCTTGACGAATTGAGATCACCTGATTTCAATTTATTTTCTGACCAAGAATACTCGGAGGAAGAAGAAGAAGCAGAAGCAATGGCGGAAACCATGGAACAATACATGAGCAAAACCCGAGCTGACTATGGATCAGGAGTTGCTAGGCCTAAATTTGAAAACAAAGATCAATTTGAACTAAAGGGCCAATTTCTTAAGGAGCTTCGAGAGAACACATTTAGCAGATCGGATAATAAAGATGCTAATGAACACATTGAAAAAGTTCTTGTGATTGTTGATTTATTCCATATCCCTAACATCATTGAGAATCAACTAATGCTCCGAGCCTTCCCTATATCTTTATCTAGAGCCGCGAGTCGTTGGCTAAGAAACAAACCAACCCTTTATCAACAAATTTCAGCAAGAGCCAGATGAAACCCTTTATCAAGCATGGGAGCGCTTTAAAGAACTCTTGATGAAGTGTCCTCAACACTATTTGACCGAGATGCAGGAGGTGATTTTGTTCTACAATGGGTTAGATATTCCAACACGACAGATTCTTGACTCAAGAGGTGCCATCCCTACTAAGACTGCTGAAGATGCTAAAAAGGCCATCCAAGAAATGGCAGAATACTCTCAAAAATGGCACAATGGAACATCTAGAGGAAGAAGTACTGAGACTTCTGATGGAATTGCTGCTATTCAAGCACAACTAAACAATCTGGGGAGAGAAATCAAGAAGGTGAATGAAAAAGTTTATGCTGCCCAGGTTGGATGCGAACAATGCAAAGGACCCCATTACACCAAAGATTGCCCACAAAAAGAAGAAGGGAAAACCCTTGAAGAAGCTTATTACACTCAATTTGGTGGACCTTTTCAAGGAGGGGGATATAAAGCAACGGCTCTAGGATACTATCAAAGGAATAACGCAAACCCTTCGTACCAAGAACGAAGGCAATCTATAGAAGATACCCTGAGCAAATTCATGAGTAAATCAGCAAAAAGACACGAGGAAAACTCTTACTTGATCAAAGAAATCCGAGCCACAACAGATACTGCCATAAGAAACCAAGGAGCATCAATTAAAACCTTAGAAATTCAAATCGGGCAAACGATCAAGGTACTACAGGAGAGAGGATTTGGAAGCCTACCAAGCTCAACTGAAACAAACCCGAGAGATCAAGTCAAGTCGATTTCAACAACTATTAAGGCTGATTCAAACTCGATACGCCGTATTGGATCTAACCAATACGCCGTATCCACCGGACAGGACAGAACATTGCTTTACAAGCCAAAACAAACGACGGTTCCTTTTCTTGGTCGTTTGGAGAATCATTACTGTTAAGAAGAAGGGAGCTATGGACCAAAATTCGTGGAAGCTTATGGAGCTTCACATATCAAAGACACCATACCCCAAAAGGAGAGAGACCCAGGAAGTTTCACTTTACCTTGTTTTATTAATGATAATTACTTTGACAATGCCCTTGTTGACTTAGGAGCTAGCGTTAGTGTTATGCCCCTATGGACCTACCTTAACTTAGGATTAGACGAATTAGCTCACACTAGGTTAACAGGGGAATTGGCGGATAGGTCAGTGAAATATCCAAAAGGTATAGCTGAGAACGTGTTAGTAGGAATTGGTAAATTTACTTTTCTAATAGACTTTGTCATTTTAGATATGCCCGATGATATCAAAGTGCCCTTGATCCTCGGAAGACCATTTTTTTCTACCGCCCGTGCTAAGATTGATGTTTACAAAAGAAAGATTACCTTGAGAGTTGGGAAAGAAAAGATTATTTTCAAAAGTGTTAAACCTGCTAGTAGTTTAATTAAGAAGGTCTATATGCTAAGTTTGAGAGAAAGAATGGAACTTGATTTAGAAGCTAGGCTCATGGGAGAGACTTTGGTGTTAAATAGATCATTAAACCCTTTCTCTGAAGACTACATTGAATTATATGATCTAAATGAACCAATTAAGCTTAGGAGAAATCAAAGAGATGATTTAATACCCACCATTGAGGAAGGTGAGGTAATTGAGGAATTTAGAACTAGGAATGAAGATCTTGATACTGGGATTAATGATTACCCTAGTTACTGTGATGATGATAAGAAGATCCATACAGATTGTGCTCACAACTTAAAATTTTCATGCATGATAAGATCTGAATTCACACATGAAATTTTTTTCCCACTATTGTATGTCAACGTGATGTCAAGAGAATTTCATAATTCAATAGTGAAAGATAAGATGGTGTACAAAGGGAATAATGTTGTAGGAGCTTTAATGAATGTGCCTATTTTTGTTGGAAATTTTTTTGTTGTAACAGACTTTGTAGTTTTAGAAAACATGGATGCTTATCGTGATGATGGAATGGGCGATGTTATTTTTGGTGAACCATTCTTAAGAGAAGTTGGAATTAAAGTAAAACGGTTTGAAGGAATGATAACCCTTTATAAGGGTGATGAAGAATTAACTTACCAAATGATGCGATCACATCCGAGGTTTAAAAACCATACTAATGAGCAATGCAACAAGATCCCACCATTACTAAAGGTAAGTGAAGAGGATAAGAAGAATGGAATCTCGCATCCATACCAAAAGCTTAAAGGGTTCTACAAAGGAGTGTTGAATTTAGGACCCGACTATATCCAACATGCGAAGATGGAAGAATGTCTCACACGCGGGCACATAAGCGTACATGAGATGGAGTAAAGGAAGCTGAAGAAAAGTCTAACTTAAAGACTTCGTTGTAAACAAAAGTGCTTCCCGGGAGATAACCCGGATTGTTATTTAATTTTGTTATCGAGTCTGTCTTCCCAGACACCAATACGGCGTATCCAAACCCCATGGATATGGCGTATTGAATGTCTGGACGTTATCAGTCTTTATTTTTATGCATTTTTAAAAAAACATTATTGTCAGACCTGCGAATACGCCGTATTCATTAACTTGATACGCCGTATCCACAGTCTGACCCGTATTTAGTTTGTTTAGTTTAGTTTAAATTAACCGTAGGTACCAAAGATAGGAATGCACTTGTTTTTCCTATATTTTACACAGGACCTCGTGAAAGAAAAATTTGATGAATAGTGGTGGAGAATCTACGATCTGGAAGATTTTTTGAAGTGTTGGAGTCTTGAAAACCTCAAGACGGCTGTTTAACACAAAATTCTTGCTCAATAAACGCAACTTGGAGAATCTACCGAGCAAATCTCAGGGGAGTTTCTCATTCTAATTCTTTTTAATTCCCGTATTTAATGTTTTATATATATAACGAGGACGTTGTATAATTCAAGTGGGGGGATGGAATTAGAATGCTTACTTGTCCTAATTTTCACATTAAAATGCTTAAATTATAAAAAATTTCAAGCAAACTTTTGTGAAATTACATGTTACATAACCCGTACACAATAACCCTTGATAGATATTGTGAGGATTTAACCTTTCCGTTTCCAAATGTTTACCCAAATTCCACAAAAATATGAGTGTGCCGGTGATGTAGTAGACTTTAGAACTTGGCTTGGTATATCTATTCGAGACCGCAATAATAAGTACTATGGATTTAGATGGAGTAACTTGTTTAAATTGGTAAATTTTAGGATTACACCCAAATCGCCTATACATGTTGTTTATTAACTAACTACACCGGTTAGTTAACCTCTCGTTTAAACCCTTTGTTACTCTCATTTTTAGAGTAAGATACCACTAGAACAACCCGTAGAGCCAATCCTTTAGGAATTTACACCAACTATTTGTTTTGTTACACCATTACACCTTAAACATACCCTGTTAGATTAAGTTTAATTTACAGTTGCTAGTTGCTTAAAGTGTAGAGTTTGTATTTCCCCGAGTCTTGTGTCATTTTCTATCTTTGGTACGGTTAAATATTTTCACATTGCAAATGAAAATGTATATTAGTAGTCAAAACTCATGTGATTTTACTACCGTCACAATTAATGGTGAATCCGAAGAATAAAGAATTACCGAAGGAATTATCCAGAATTATTATGATCGTGAAGATGGTGAAACTACACCGAGGTTTGAAGTATAGTTAGGAAAAAAATGAGAAAAAATTAGAAAAAAATACAAAAAGAGATAGAATGATGATAATCATTTCGCAAAGAGCATTACTGAAGGAATAATATGAAGGATCGATTATTCGTTGATACACCCAAAAAAATCAACGATGTAGAGTATTGTACAAAGTGGAAGATATCGCCACTTACCTTGTAAAGTATGTAAAGTTTTTGGATGATTGGGAAGTTGATCGTTATGGGAATGCCAACTTAGGTTGTTGTTTTTGATCTATGATCAAGACGTTGTAAATATTTTTGTCTTTGTCATATAACGGTCGGGAAAATAAGTGTCTAGCAACTTGTAACTTAGTCTTAATCTATTTGTTTCTTGATTTTTATTTAACACCAATTTACTTCCCTCTCTCCTAATGATTAGCCGTTGGTTTTACTCGAACGTGGATGTGATCGAGCGTGTATGTCTATCCCGTGGATTCGGGTGTGTATGCATGTCTCAGTTGCCTCGTTGGTTTACTACTTTTGGTGAAAGTTAGAAGGTTCCTACCCTATATTACTATACTATTCCTAATCTTTAGCTTTTTTGAGGTGGGAATGAGCAATCACATGTGTCTATCTTGTGGATTTGGGTATGTATGTGTGGTCTTTGTTGCCCTCCTGGAACATTGGTATCGATGAAAGATTAGTTAGAGTAATCAACCGTACGCCTTTCCATACAAAACCCATATTTACCTTTATAAACTTGTTACTCCTTGGCTTTAGTGGTGGAGATGTGTATCCTTGTCAAGCTTATGATAGAATACTAGTCACGACCGAGCAATTGAGCGATTTAGTTACATGTTACCACATAGATTAGTCAAGTGATTTGAGTGTTTTCATCTTCCTATTTCGTGAGGTGTTTGGTTGTGTACTTGTAATTAATCAAATGAATACTTAACGGAAAATATCCTTAGGGATACATTTTTATAGACTTCTAAAGGCTACTTGAGGACAAGTAGGATTCAAGTGAGGGGATATTTGATGACATCAAATAGTATCTAAATTATAGCATCATTTATCCCATGTTATTTACCCATTTTGTATAATTATTGCAAAGAACTGTTACTTAATCGTTTATATTTGAGAATTGCAGTAATTATGGAATAATTGGTGAAAGATAGCAAAAGGCGCGCATTCTGGAGCTTAAACGAAGATATTTTGGAAGATTACTATTCTGAAGCCAATACGCCGTATCCATCAAGAAGATACGGCGTATCCGTGCCTGCGTTCACCAAAGACCACAAAGGAATAAAGATCAATACGCCGTATCCATCAAGAAGATACGGCGTATCCGTGCCTGCGTTCACCAAAGACCACAAAGGAATAAAGATCAATACGCCGTATCCAAAGAGACTCAATACGCCGTATTCAAGATATGGAATTAATATAATATTCTGGAAGATATCAAACGTGGTCCATACTCTAAGAAACCTCAATACGCCGTATCCAACTCCTTGGATACGCCATATCGAACCGACTTCCAGACATTATAAATAAAAAACTCAATAACGAGTTTTAAGTGTGCTAAATCATATTCTTGATACCTAAACCACAAAAGTCGATTTTTAGAGGAGAAAAAGAGCAGAAGAGGTCGAGCAAAGCTATCAACTCCATAGGAGACAACTTGTAATTCTGTATACTTTAGTAATTGTTCTGTTTTAGATATCATTCGTTAACTCGGTTAGTTTACCTTAGCTAAATTATTATCTTGTATTTATTATGACGTTTGAAGGCTAATACCTTCGGGTATTAGCCATTGCTATGAAGATATAAATGTTTGGTATTTGTTTATCTTAATTTCTTGATTTATCGTTGCGTGTTTGTTTATGTTTATCAATTTATACTTATTTACGCGCTTTTGTATGCGACCTATCATTCAACTGGATCTAGCTAAGTGGACCAAACAGATCCAGAGTCCGGGATAGCTCTCCATATAGTAATTTATACATCTAGAATAAGAGTTACACAAATATTGTCCTTCTAAGTCTGTGTCTAGGATAGGCTTCGGGCTTAACTAAATTGGATATTGCCGCTGGTTTATTGATCGTGTTGACTAGCAGGTGACCTAGATAATTCAACAAGTAACGTTCTAATTCCATTAGATAGTTGGACAAGTGGACTACTAGTGTATAAATTGCCATTAAGCGGTAAGTGAGTAAAGTCTCTATGAGCTAGGGTTTAACAAGATTACCATTGCCTTAATCCCTAAGATAGATTATAATCAAGCAAAAGGATACTTTAGGCGTATGCTTTAATTGTGATAGAATTAATGTGTCTAGGTCTTAGGAAGAAGTAACGCCTATGTAACGCCCTGACCCAAAAGGGTAGAAGTATTACAAATATGGTGTGACATCAAAAGCATTCATAATCATAACACAAGCATAAACAGCGGAAGTCTCAAATAAATAACCAAAGGAAAATAAGTCAACATGACTTAAGGTACATAAGTTCTTAAAGGACAGACATATCCAAACGAAATAACCATAGTAACGAATGTCTCGAAAAGTAATAAATCATATATTATGTTATTGGATTGGTGACTTCGCATGATTTGCACTGGATAGTGAGATTGGATTGTGATGTGTACGCGCGGTGGGATTGATTGCTGTCTGATTTGTGTGTTGATTTGGTATTTGTGGATGGATTGTGATGATTGATTGGTGATGATTTCGTGATTGTGGTGGGGGATTGATTGTTATGATAGGAGTTGGGTGTGGATCGTGTGTGAATCGGAATATGTGATTGATATGATTACTGTCAGGTGGATGTGTGTGCCTTGAGTGTGATAGAATTATGATAAATCGTCCGATAGAAATTAATGTATGTGCTAGGTCTTAGGATGAAGTAAAGGCCTAAGTCTAAAAAATGGATATGCCACCTCAGAGAGGAAGGAAATTTTTGCACAGATAAAACAAGCCAACATTTAATCGTATTAATAATGGTTTTAAATACAGTTTTCTTATAATAAGGTTTGGACGCTCTTTTATCTTCTGTTAGTTGGACTTGTGTGGGGTAAAATGTCTAGAATTGATTGTAGTCACCAAATATAAGTCGTTGCCATTTAGTCTCTCAGCTGCTGAAAACCCCCCTTTTCCCATTAGATTAGGTTAGACTGAACATAGGTTTACATAGGATTAGAATAGAATAGAATAACATAGATTGATAACCAAGATTATTAATTAAATTGATAGATATAAACTCGCTTCAAGGGTTCGGACACTTACTTACCAACGAAAACTACTACTGACCAGGTACACCGCCCAGTTAACGTTGTTATGTCTTGGTTTAGTCGGCAAAATATAAATTTAAAACTTGAATAAGTAAATCATACATACAACGAAAGCACATCAAATGGAGTATGGGATGGTCGCACATTAGATGACAATCCTTGAGAAGTCGATTCTTCATGAAGAGATTCATGAAGTGGATCATCATGAAAATGTGGTGTTTTTGGCGATTCTTCAACACCTAGAGAAATAATTAGAGAATGTTCTTGTTCTTGTGTTGATGGGATACTTGTTGATGGTGCATCTTGGTCAATTGACGTAGACACAGATGAATCAGCTATATCAACTGCTCTTGGTGCAGCAGCCACTGGAACTGGAGAGACAATAATAGTTGGAGGATTAAAGTATTCATCGAACATGGGTTGGAACAAATGATCCCAATCATCTCTATTTGGTGAATTACAAGGTTGTTGAGGAATAGGGTTTCGAACGAGTCCTGAAGTGGATGTTACAGGAGTCATTAATTGAAGCCCGGGTCCTGAACCGAATTGTTCATAAGCCATTGCTACCAGCTCATCGAACGTCACATGAATAGTTTCCAAAATTTTCTGGGTTCTCCTGTTATAGATTCTGAAAGCTTTCTTTGCGGGAGCGTAACCAACAAAAATACCAATATCGGCCTTTGCATTTAGTTTACCCAAATCCTCACTGTCATTGGTCGGATAACAGAGTGAACCAAAGACATGAAGAAACAATAAATCTGGCTTCTTGTCATGCATCAGCTCATAAGGAGTTTTGTTGTAGCGAAGACGGATCAAGGAACGGTTCTGGGTATAACAAGTTGTATTGATTGCTTCGGCCCATAGAAACAATGGAGCTTTTGAAAATATCAACATTGTGCGAGCAACTTCCACATGAGTTCAGTTTCGTCTTTCGACCACGCCATTCTGTTGAGGAGTGCGAGCAACAGAAGTTTGATGCGAAATGATGACATTTTCATAAAAATCATGAAGAGTCTGATTGACAAATTCAGTTCCATTATCTGTTCTAACATTACGAACAGTGACATTCAAACGAACTTGAATATTTTTGATGCATTTGATGATAGCCTCAGGAGCTTCATCCTTTGATCTCAAAAATTTGACCCAAGTAAATCTAGAATAATCGTCAACAATCACCAAGATATACTTTTTCCCGTGAATGCTCTCCACACGCATCGGGCCACAAAGATCCATATGTAGAAGATAAAGTTTCTCTTGATTAGTGTCTTTAGCCTTGGGTTGATGATAGGATTTCTTGCTTTTTCCTAACACAGATGATCTTTCTGAAATTTAAGCTTTGGAATGCCTCTTGCAAGACCGTCTTTAGCTAGCTTGTTAAGAGTACCGAAGTTGAGATGTGATAACCGACGGTGCCATAACCAGCTCCTAGTCTTTGAAGCTTTTGATAGAAGACAGATCGAAGAAGTCTTTAGCATGTCATCAAGAGAAATTGTGTACAAGTTTGTGTCTCTGCAGCTTGAAAGTAAATCAACACCTTCTAATTCCGAATAAAGCAAGTGTTTTTCCTAAAAGCAACTTCAAGATCCGCGTCACAAAATTGTCCAATAGAAAATAAGTTATGTCCAAGCCCCTCAACATAGTATACCCTTGAGATAATTACATTTCCCAACTGATAGTCACCATACCCCAAAATTTTTGCAACTTGGTCATTTCTGAATCGAACAGTTCCCAAAAATTTACTAACGAAGTTCATGAGCTAAGAGCGGTTCCCTATCATATGTTTTGAGCTTCTGAAGTCCAGATACCAGAGGACAATCTGGACAACCTGTCATTGACAAGAGAAGAAGAAGATGGAACATCTGTAGCATTGGATCCTCACAAATGAGTAGGTTATGGGTTGTTAGCAATTTTAGATTCTACAATCTTAGTTTTTTTAATCGAACCTACTGATTTTACTTGTTTGGGTCTCCTGCTATAGACTTTAATCTCTGGTTATGGTGTTTCAACTGAATTAGAAGTGGTTTCCTTAAGATGCACTATTGTCTTGGGAGTGATCCTAGTTAAAGGGCATGAGTTACCAACTATAGTGAAAACTCTTCCTGTTGGTTTCCATTTATGTCCTACTTCAGTGAACACTTGATGAGGTGTCATTTTATACACTTTTTCAGGGTCGTTTAACCCCCAAAATCATGTGTTTATGCCCAAAATAGGTACTTAATCGTTCCTTTTCAGGTATTTCTCATTTGGAAGACATTTGGATGAATTACACATGACTTGGGCTCATTTGGAGAAGAAACGGATGAGATTACGAACCAACACCAAGACTCTTGAAGATTTGTGCTCACAAAGCCTAGAGACGGCGTCACAAGCCATACAAGGCGCCGTCACAACTCATCAAGTGACGGCGTCACATCATTTCATGACGGCGTCACACCACACCGACTCAAACGCAGATCTAGAAGATTCTTCTTATGACGGCGTCACGACTAAAATGCGACGCCGTCGCATCGTTTTTCCTATATATACAAACCCGAATTTAGGGTTTTGAGTGTGTAAATTTAGAATAAAAAGAGGGTACAAACCCTAGTTCGTTTAGCAGCTGTAGGAGACGATTTTAGGGCCTAAAAACCCTATTGTACTTCTTCCAATTCATGTTTTAATCAAGTAAGGTTTACTTAATCATTCAATATGTCTATGTGTTGTTTGATTTATTGTTCTTGCTTTATTTTTAACATGCTTGGCTAAACCTCCTATTGTGTTTATTTATGATTGTATAAAACCTAGAATGTAGATCTTAGTGGTGTTGCTTCTTGTGATGGATGTGCACGTTAGGTCTTAGAAAACCAGCTTTTGTCTGTATCGCTGTTGATATGTCTAGGGAAACATGATTATGTAGAAAGGATACCATCGGGTAACAGACTTCATACTACCTTGCCCCCTAATATGGTTGATCTACTTTTAATATATTTCACATGCACTTAGTAAACTCCTAAGGGCCGTGTAATAGTCTCCATACTACCTTGCATGTGCGTTGCTCTAGCGGCATACTAAGTAGACGGCGGGTTCGTGTAATTCGTTCATGCTTTAGGAAATAGTTACATAGATCATCACAAGTGTGACAAGGCAACAACACTAGGAGAAGCAATCTAGGGAGTAATACATGATTAAATAGACACTGTTAGGTCTCGTTTATCTTGAATCAAACATATCGATCATGGAAGCATAGAGAGAATAGTAGAGGATGGCAAGTATTCAAATTTCAAATGATATTAAAAATGGAGGGAAAATGGAAGAGTTAGTTACAAAGCATCACCCTCTAATGAAGATTAGAGAGGTATTTATAGGTGAGGGAAGGAGGCTTCCCTTCCTTTATTTTCCTAACTTAACACTTCTAGTCCCTAGACTTTGGTAATTATGCTATTTCATTCTTTTAGCATAATACACCTTATTACAAACTACATTGACATTAACAAAAGAAAGACTAATAACTAAATAACACAACATAATCGACACTTTTAATGATCCTAACAATCTCCCCCTAAGAGTCGATTATTCAGGGCGTTCTTTTCGTGGCCTAAGTGGTCTTCCATTCACGGACATATCCCATCTTCTCATCTGTCTACGATGCTTTAATCTTTCTTTAATCTCTTCTTCAAACAACTTCAAATACTCTGCTTCTTCTTTAGTGAGATCTTTTTGTACATACCCATACTTGACATCGTTATTATAACTCTTCAGACCTTCTAACACTCTATTTAACGTTGCATCACAAAACTTATGGATCTCTGAATGTCTCATCACCCGTTTCTCTTTCTTGCTATTCTTGTAAATAATTCCATGCACAGGCTCATAGATGATAGAGAACATTTCATGATCTTCAATTCCTAGGAAAGTCATTGTTGGTGCAGTGAGATTAACCTTCTGTTGATAGCTTTCAATTCCAAGTTGGAAGTCATGCACTCTTTCCCATATCACTGAACTTCTAATGAAGACTGATAAAGACCATAGCAAACATGTATCTGCATAATCAGGTACTTTGCCATTCATAATCAACAAGTATATATCTTCAATATCGTTCTTTTTAAGATTCTTGTAATCAGGCTCGGTAATTGATACGATGCAATCATTAGCTCGCCTTGCAACAATCTCTGTGATAAACTTGTGTTCATGACCTAATTCCCAATATGTCTTGATGACTTGAATGATTTTTGAGTTTGAATAAATCTCTTCCTTTGGTTTTCCAGGCTCTTTCTGTTTCCTTATGTAGAAGATCTTCGCATGAGGATTCTTCTAATGTTCAACACCATATCGAGCATAAGGATTGAATTTCTTTACACACTTATTCACCCATCTGGAAGTTCGTTCTTCAATATCATCATCGTTGAAGATTATTGCTGGAAACTTGTGAAGTGACAAGACTATCTTCTCGGGTCCAGAATTTCCTTTCTTCAAATAGAAAAGGTCTTGATTAATCAAAGATAATGCTGGAGCTTCAGGATCTCGTTGACAGCTATGAACTAATGGTGTGGTCTTTCATAGATGTGAAGAGACAAGAATTTCTTTTCTACTTTCCCAGACAATGTCACTTTTTAAGAAATTCTTCATCTGATCAATGTGATACTGATGCTCATCTCCTGAAGTACATATTTGTCTCAACATCTCATCGGCTATCTTTCTCAGCTTAACTTCATCAATGGTTAGCGGCACTTCTTCCATAATGTCTTGTGATACTTGCTTTGTTGGAATTTCATCATCGTTTGAAGCATAAGAGTCAGTGCAAAAATCAAAATCATCATCCTGCTCGTGATTACCTGAAGTTGATGGAGCTTGTTCCTCTTGAAAACTTATCCAGATGATGACTCTCCAGACACATAAGCTTCATACTCCGATGTCTTCTGCCGCTTTGCACTATTCTCCCCCTCAGGATGAGCATCATCATAAGGATCGTCCTGATCTCTTGGGCGAACAGCAGGAGTTCTACATCCAGTTTATAGTACCGTATTTCTTTCAAACTTCATCTGGAGAGCCAACCATATTGCTATGTCTTGTTGTTATAATTGAGGATCAGCTTTCATAGCAAGATACAGTTGATATTATTGTTTTGGAACTGAGGATGTTTGTGATTGAGCCGGATGAACATGAAGAATATGTCCAGACATATAACTTCATACGGATGCATCAACTTGAGAAGGAATGACATTGGCAATTGCATTCTCAATTTGTGTCGAGATTTGAGCCTGAATATTTCCATGTTCCTGCATAATAGCTTTAGCAATCAATCTTTCCGTCTCTTCTTTAGCCTTTTACCTCTCCAGAATCAACGCTTCTGCAACATACACTAGAACTTGATTCTGAACTTGTTTAGGAACTTGTTTCACAACTTGCTCCTTAATGTGTTTATCAACCATAGCAGGTAATGTCTCAACCATTACATCATGAAGATTATCAGCAAGTGTATCGAATGACTTTCTTGGCATGAACCTCGCCCGTAGATGTGCAAACAAGTAACCATAACATCCTTGTAACTCGTGAAAGAAGCTCTTGTAGTGTTTGAAGCGAGTATGTTTTATCTTAAACAGTGATACAAGTCGATTCGTTTTAGCTAACTTTCTGTGAGGTGAACTTGATGATGATGTAGTATAAGGAGTATCCGTCAATTCCTGGAGTTTCTCGGTATCTAAAGATATGAGATTAGTGTGAATCCTAGGAGATCTAATTGGTGTGGGGATTGGTGAATTCCTAGACTCCTCTACAATCTTCCCTTTCTCCCCTCTCTTCAATTCATACACCTCATTAGTTATTTCTTCATCTTCATCATTTACATTTACTGGTATAACCACGTTAGTTAGCTCCACCTCCTTCTTTTTAGAAATCTCCACTTCCTTTTCTTTAGCAATCTCCATCTCCGGACTTTCCTTATCACTCTAGGGCTCTATCCTAGTGCCAGGAATATTTGATTCATCATTCCTAGGGATTGAACTATCATCAACAATATTCTCTTGTCCATCCACCATCTTTTCAATTTCTTCAGATGTCAAGTGCTCATCAACCAGTGCCACATTTTCTCTTGCTTCCTGCTCCTCACGACTTTTATGCTCAACAAAACTAACTTGCAATGTATCTTGTAAAATCATCTCGTCTGCTTTGTCAACAGTTAGCACTGGAGCTGGTGGTGTAAGACGTATGGATCTCCTTTCAGGGAGACGAAGATGAATCACAGTTGATCGTCTTGGAGCACTTGACTCTGCGACTTCTTTATCAGGGTTAGCTGACCTAGGGGCGCTAGGTGTCCTATGCGTTCCTTGGGTAGACTCAGTCGGCTGTGACTGAGTCAGAGGAACATCTATCCTAAACACCTCCGCAACATCCGAAAAAGCTACCGTTTGCCATTTATTCATCAATGCCATCCAAGCTGGTATCTGCATTCCAACTTTGTTTTTGTGTCTTCCTGAGTTAAAAATATTCTTCATGATATCATCATCTTGCAAGTTGTGATACATGTCTCGAGGACGTCTTGAGATTTCAGAAAAGATAGTCATATAATGACCGTCGATGATCTTTGTAAATCTTGGATATAGAATCGAAGATGTTGGATGATGAAGCGAATAGTAGAGTCCTTCCTATAGTAACTCTGCATAATCCACATGAATGTTATTAACAAAGCAATACAACATTTGCATTATCTGCAACGGCGGTTGGTCCTATCTAGTGACTCGTGTTGTTAAGCATTTAGAGAATATTTTGCATAACGTTTGCCATGGCTGTAGAAGACCAATAGTCTTGAAATTCGATTGTGTCTTTAACTCCATTGTAAATCCCAATACTTGCTTGTAGAATGGAACCATGTCAGAAAATGATGGTGGTGGCACGAATGAATTATGATTGTTTGCAGTTGCTTGTGGAAGATGAAAGATTTGTCTAAAGTCATCCAGTGTAAGAGTGAGTTCTTTCTTGTCCAGCATAAACCTGAGCCGATACTTTGACCCGTCTTCCTTCAAAGTATGCCAGAACTGTGCCATATAAATCCATGGAACGGATAAAGAAGCTGCAATGCTGAATCGTAATGGATGATTCTTGATGATATTCGTCAGAATTTTGCTTTTTGACGGACATTGCACATGATCGAGATCAACTTTCTTGTTAGCATCCATAAGATCATATCTCTTGTTTGGAGGGCACAGTTCATTTGGATGAACATCAACTGCATGTTGTTGTTGTGCCATGATGATTACTGAATGAATATAATTGAGATGTTAGATAACAAACAATTCATTTGACATTTTTTCTTTTTCCACTTTGTCTGTTATATATGTTCTAGCAATTCTTTTTGAACATATTTTTGATCAGATTCTTTCCCATGTGCTCGTTCTTGTTTTTTCTAGCCATGCCATACGCTTTATTCTTTTGATTTACCAATTTTTGTGTGTTTTGACAATTCTTTTTCGAACACACTTTTGATTTGCTTTTTCACGTATGGATTTAGCTCTCTCTTTTTGTTTTTAGAATATCGTCACCAGGATTCAAGAATGATGAAAATTTCTCTTTTTATTTAAATCAAGACTCTTTTATGAAAAATTAAAGAGAAATCATTCAACTTCTTAAAATTGTTTTGTGAAAGAGTATCATTTTGACACAATAACAGATTTTGAGAACTTTTTCCAGAAACTTTTGACAAAAACTTTCTTTATAAGGATAACATAGAAGCATGTAATCACAAACCCACAACTGAATGGACACTAAGTCACTCACTCCTCATTCTGTTCATTGCAGAAAATGGCCGAAGCCGGACATGACTTAGTCCACTTAAACAATTGAGATTTGGATTAACAACTTCAAGTTATAAAAAACACTTTTGCTTTCACTTTTTGTCATGAATCCTAAACAATGAAGACAAACACATCTAATTCAATAATTGAATGGACACTAAGTCACTCACTCCTCATTCTGTTCATTGCAGAAAACGGCCTAAACCGGACATGACTTAGTCCACTTAAACAATTACGAATAGATATATATGACCCATAGCTTAGAATTCATAAAAACTTGATTTCTTTGCCAAAATTATTTAACATTTTCATCACACATGAGAAACTGATCTTTTTATACCACAGTCATTTAAACATTAAACATTAATCATCAAAGTTATTTCTTTCTGAACACAACTTCACATATACACAAATTAAATTTTTGTTGAATTTTAACTTTTGATTATTACCGAGTTTGACCTTTTGACTCTTCCGAGTTTGATAGCTTGACCCTTCCGAGTTTCTCAAACA
This sequence comes from Tanacetum coccineum, assembly GCA_026074375.1. Taxonomy (NCBI): domain Eukaryota; kingdom Viridiplantae; phylum Streptophyta; class Magnoliopsida; order Asterales; family Asteraceae; genus Tanacetum; species Tanacetum coccineum. Next base: position 21,418 of record BQNB010053919.1, on the reverse strand, counting down.
AGATATACACTTATTCCTTTTACTTTATGAAAAGCTAAACTTGATTTTTATGTTCATTTTTCCATTTTTCATACTCTAATCAATCAAACTGAATATTTTTGTCAAACTCGATAAACACCATACATTTTTGAGTTTCAATTTCAGTTACTAATTAACGATCCCTAAGCTATTTATCACTTATTTACACATACCCATTGCTTATGATCGTCCTTGATTACAATTATTTTCACAAACTCTATAAAAACATAACAAACACAAACTCGGTAAACATCAATATTACCGAGTTTAAACTTGATAGTGCAAAACAATCAATTATCAATCTGATTATTCTCACCCACTTACGTTTGAGAAAGAAAAGTAATCGAAATCGTTGTAATGAACTCAAAAAGATTGGAATTAATTTCTTCTCAAACTCGGTAAATGGATTCGGTAATAGAAAAAATGAAATGAAAAATTTTCCTCCTTTTATAGCCTCCGAAAAAGATTTTGAAAATTGACACATTTAGCCCCTGTGATTATCATTTTCGATTTGTTTTTCAATTTTTCACAAACTCCCCATTGAATAATGATTTTTTGTCAAAAACTCCCCCTTAGATCATGATTCTGTATTTTCAATTTGAAAACTTTTTATAAAAACTTGGAATCATGAAACTAAGCATGTGATCTTTTTAAATTATGTTTTTTTAATATGAAAAGTATGTCAAATCTTTTTGGTATTTTGAAAATTTTCAATTTTTTCTTTTGTTTTTGAAAAAAATTATTTACATGTTTTTGATGTATGAGCTTTTCAAGAAGATAACTTTGTCAGGCTTTCCAACTGAGTTGGAGTCATACATCTCATACCAATGCGATGAACTAGACACTCAAAGCATTCTTTTGGAAGCGCCTTAGTAAATAGATCTGCAAGTTGGTATTCTGTCCCGACAAAGTAAATTTCCACAGTACCCTTCTCAACATGTTCTTTAATAAAATGATACCGGATGTCAATGTGCTTATTCTTAGAATGTTGGACCGGATTGCATGAAATAGCAATGGCACTCTTGGAGTCACAGTACATCGGAATCCGATTGTACTTATATCCATAGTCAAGCAGTTGAGTACGCATCCAAATAACTTGTGCACACTTTTTCAGAAGAGATAACTTTGTCAGGCTTTCCCAACTGAGTTTCAGTTTGGACGTGTAGGTCATAGAGGGGCGTATTCCATTAGTGTGTTATTTCTCATACCCAATGGCGACGAATGTTTTTTCATTAAAAATATGTTGAAAAGGGGGGTTTTTTTTTTTTATGGCAAAGCTTAATGTTATATGTTTATAGAATATGTTCTTGGTGAAATGAGTACGTTGAGTGAGAGGTTGCAACATAGATATTAGGGTGGTATTTAAGGGGTAGTATTGTGGTGGATATAAGTGGTAAACTACTGTAAAAGGTAGATCTTAGACTAGGCACTAATATGCGTATTTGGGTTTGATTTTTTGGTCATAATTTCGGCACAAATATCAGGAAACGTATGACAACTGTGCTAATAGTCCAGATTATGCTTTGATATCGGTGTTGAGGGCGAGCTTAAAAATGTTTCATTAGCGTCGCGTATAAAGTAGATTTTCTGAATGAGCTAACTGAGATTCTCGAAGTGAATAGGATAATTTGTGTCATATTACTCACTACTTTAAATAATCGATTAAATCTGTAGGTCCAAGCAAACGTATCGACTCCAAATGAAAGCTTTAACCAAGTTTTCTGCAGCGAAAAATGGAATTAAAGTCCTATATACAAAACAAATCAGAGCCCATTCAAGATCAGCAGCTACAAATGGGCGATTCGGAACTTCTCCTCGTGGTACCAATTCGCTCGGCCAAAAAGCTCTCAACTCACCGCAACTACCCCCCCCCCCTTACCCCCAACCCCCCCCCCCCCCCCCCCACCCCCCCCCCCCCCCCACCAACAAAACCAACCCAACCCCCTACAAAAACCACCACCCCACCCCACCCCAACCCAACGATATAAAAACCCACACACAAAAATAGACCAAACAAACCACCCACCACACACAACATAACCCCCCAGAATCCCCCTCTTACTATTAACGTCGGATGTGGCGATGTGCGTCGCTTAGTTCCTTAAAGAGATCATGTAATTAATGGAAGATGACCATTTTTACCACAAATCAGAAAAATAGCGTTTTTTAAGGCGGAAAACACTAAAAAATAGTTGGCTGTTGGGAATTATTAAAAATGGGGTTTCGGGCACTTTCGTGCGACGATTTGGAAGTTTTAAATGCGAGCGAAACATATAAAAATATAGGTAATTAAGTTCGAACAACTGAAAGGTCAAGAAAGGTTATTGAGGATGCCGGACCTAATGAAATGGTAGGCATTATTTTAAAAATAGTGACTGAAAGTTACGTAGACCATATGTAGTAGCGCAGATGTCTGATAAGCAGTAAGATACGAGTCTAGGTCGATTAGTAATTTTCGTGGTAATGCGATTGTGAAATATGACCGAATTAAGAAAATAGGGGACGCTATTAACGTTTTGAAACTGATAAGTGCTTAATTACACATATCTTTTTACTTAAAAACGAGCTCTAACTGGCTAAAACAGATCAAAAACTGCGCCACAAAATATGTTTAGTTTTGCTATTTGTTAATTAATGCTGGGAAGTGGATTCTCATCGCAATAAAGATCATGGAAAAAGCCAAGCCAAAATGTTACAAACAGATGCTATGGAATGTGAAATAGACTGGTCACAATCAAGGCCATAACTCACAGAAAATGCACCGCAACATCAGTGCTATAGCAGTTCAATATGAAGAATTAGCAGTTCTAAACAGGAAGCGAACTGCAGATACTAACTTCGTGAGTCGACAATCTCTAATGACACCATCGACAAGTGAGATAGGAGTACTTCAGGCGGAAAGGTCTCTAGCAATTAGTATAATGCAATGAGGACTTGTGTGACGACTAAATAGGAGCGGATCTTTCTATAATTCTTAGTCATTCGCAATTACTAACAGCTTGCAATCTCCGCACTCCTGAGCAACTTGTCCAAAGACTTAGCTGCTAAGATATATTGCTATAGATAAGCCTCCATACTGCTCCTCTGCCCTAACTTGTTACATGCCATCTTTCAAAGCGCCCATTGCTCCATAGACAAAAGACCTGACTTCATGTAATCTTATTGGCTTTGAAAAAGCCCAATCACCACCAAACCCACCAGCCTTAGTTAAGTCCCAACGCCAAAGCCCAATTAGTGGAATGACTCCACAGTGCAAGTGCCTCTCAGGAATACAACCTAAGCTCCATACAGAAAGACGCCCAAGAGTTCCTATATTTTTGTATAACTAAGCTCTTCTGTCAGGGTGCTCGAAGCGTCGTCATATTTTTAAAAGTTATTAAAAAATCGATTAATGAAATACGCACGCTGAATAAAAAGGGACGGCACTAAATCTGCACGATGTATTTCTTTTATAGTATGAAACTAGCAGGACCATTTTTGCAAAGTTCCAGAAAGACGTTTGATCTCCTCGTGAGTTTTGTACTGTGCTTTTGTTATATAATAAACCACTGAGAGGCACAAAAAATCCCTGTTCACTTTCTAAACTTGTGTAGCTGTTTTCGGGCCAAAAAGGAAATGAAAGAGACATCGAGCACCATCCTAAAGTATCAAAAAAGCAATGTTAGTCGACTTGGCTGTTTCTACGGTATGATTAAACGCCTATCCTAAGCAGTACTTGAGCGGGAAGCGCGTTCAACCAAACCTAAACCTTATTGGGCCCAAACCCAAACCCAGTGGGCCCAATGGGCCCAACACAAAACCCAAGCCCAACAAAAGCCCACAATCTCTTTTTATAAAACTCAAGGACCAAAAATGTAAATTTTAAAAACCTTGTTTTATAATTAAAAATGATAAAAATAAAGAAAAGGGCCGAAAATGCCAAGTTTTAAAAGTGTTTTATAAAGAGAAATAAAACACAAGGGCTGAAATTGCAATTAACCAAAACCCTCTTTTATTCTTTTGTTAAAAAACCAGAGGGACCATTCTTGCAATAAACCAAAACCTTTTTAATTCTTTTAGTTATAAAAACGCAAGGGCCAAAAGTGACACTTTCCAAACCTTTTTATAACTGAAATTAAGCTTAAAAAGAAAATGAAAAGAGGAAGAAACATGAGGGACTGTTTTTGCACCATCTCCAAACAATCCTTTTAAACCTGTAACCATAAAACAGTACCCTCCCCGTACCCGCCAAAACCTCGAACCACCATCTCCCATGGTTTTTCTTGCCATACCACCTCCCAAGTACCTTACCAGCTCACCCTCACCTTTTCCCACCTTACCCTGCCCCATTTACCCCTCCCACTTGGAAAACACTCAACCCGAAGTCAACATCCATGGCTGAGAATGATGAGAAGCAAATAGAGGGTTAGGATTGATTTGGAGGCTTTGTACTCTCACAACCAGCACATCCCAAGAGCTACAAGTCTTTGAAGACTTGTATAAAAGAGCCAAGAACAAGCCGAACACCACAACCTGTTTTTTTTACTTTTCTTAGTTTAAAAATTACTTAAGCTTGCTTTAAAATTGTTGTACTCAGTTTAGTTTTTAAGTTTTTGTATTACTTTCAGTTTCAATACAAGTTAAGAGTTTTTGTGATATTGCATTTGTCAAAATTTGAACTATAAATTAAGTTGTTTAATCCTGTTTAAACTTGTGTAAGAATATTTTAAAGTGATTAAACCCCACTTGTGAACACTTTTCTTAGCCTCATTTCACCAAAATCAGTTAAAAAATTCGATTTTTATAAATAAGGGGGTGTTTGGTTTAGTCTCAAAATGGGTCATAATGGGTTTTTCATGGGTTGTAACCACTCAGCCAACTTTGGCTGAGTGTGTAGGGTTTATTAAGCAACTTTAATCACCATTTTTAATTTTAAAATAAGTTTTTAAGTGCTTTTTGTTTTCTGTCAAAATTTGAATAAGCCAAATCTAGCTAAACCACTTAAGCTGCTTATGCAGCTTAAGCACACCTCATTTGTGCCTATTTGAGTATTTCTAGCCAATTTACCAAGCCATTTGTTCTGTCCCTTTGGTTTGACCAAGTATGAATCAACAAGTAGCTATGCATGATTTTTGAAAATAGTCATTTTTAAGCTACAAAATCAGCAGCTTTAATTAAGCCCTAAGCCCTCATCTTTTGAATATAAGCTCACTAGTCACCCCTTTAATTCTGTTTGTGGTTTATTTTGGCTAAAAAGTCCTTGAGAGCTTATTTCAATAAGCTCAAATAGCCCCCTTGTTCACTGTGCATCTCCCCTGGTGCTGAGCACCTAGATTCAGCATTCTTTATTTTGCTAATTTTGTATTAAGCCCCTAGTTTCTTTTAGCTTTTATTGTAGCTTATAGGTAGCCCTTTAAGTCCCCAAAACCTTATAGCTTATCTCCCTTTCTAGGTTAGCTTAAATCTAGCTTAAAGTTCACCTTTTTCTGTTTTCTTATTAAAACTGTTAATATAGCTTATTTTCTTTCCAGCTTATTTAGGGCTTAATCTAGATACCTTAGCTTATATTTAGGACTCCCCTCTCCCTATTTATCTATCCCCCTAGTTTCTAGCTTATTTGTTGGCTTAAATCCCAAAAAGCCAAGTAAAATAAGCTCATAAGCTTATTAAGTTCTGCAGCCCCATTAAGCTCATTTTTCTAGCTTATTTAGTTGGATTCAGCTTATGCACCTTTTATGAAAAATGCTCCCCTCAAGCCCCTTAACAACATTGCTTTTATAGCTTTTTGATAATAAGCACTTAGGACCTACCTTGTAATCGGGGTCCACTTCAGGGACCAATTGTGTAATTTTCTCTTTTGTAGTTACCTTTGTTAGTCCCTGTGGTTAGTTAGCCTGTTACCCCGTTTGTCCTTGTGTCCTTTTCACTGTTAGTCCTTTTGTTTTAACAACAGTTAGCTTTAGTTAGTTTATTTAATTTAATTAATATAAATTAGGTTTAAATTTAATTAGTTTAATTACTTTTTATTTAAACAGTAAAATTTGGGCATTTTTATATTTTTAGAATTGTTAATTTTTTCTTTATTTAATTTTATTTTTTCAGAATTTTTTAACTTTTATTTTTTGTCTTTTTCTATTTACTTAGTTTTAATTAGTATTTAATCTTTATAAATTCATAAAAAATCAGAAAATTAATAAAAAAATATTTTTCTTTTTTGCAAAATTTTCTTTTGTCATTTAGTGTCTAGGAAAAATATAAAATTTAGTATAGGCTTAATTTTTCTTAAATTTCAGTCTTCGACCCGTTTTACCGGGTGCGTTTTACCGTTTCTTTTCGTTTTACATTCAAACGACCTCCGTTTTAGTTCTAGTTTTTTTTATTTTTCAAATTAAGTTAATTAGAATTTATTGATTATTTAATTTTAATTTAGCATTTATTTTTCTTAATTTTTAATATTAGTTTCCGATACCTGATTCTGTTCCCCGTATTTTAGTGTAGATTTAATTCTAGATTTTCCTATAACTAATTTGTTTCCCTAGTATTTAAGATCCCCATATCCTATATCTGTTTCCGTAATTTAAATAGGTTTTAATTAATTAATTTAGTTTGTAATTATATCAGTGTTTCCATCCATATATCTCCATCATTCAATTCTCAACAAACCAGATAATTTCAATTGCACCTCGTTGGACCATAACCCGGGAATATCTTAACTATCACTTAAAGTAGTTACGTTGTAGTACTCAATGTCACACGCAGATGTCGATGTGGATAATTTCAAGAGGTGTTGAACTTCTTATACTTTTCTGGTTGGGTATAAAGTACTTAAAGATTTATTCTTGCACCGTTCTTGAATCAACAACAGTGCAAGCTTAAGTAACAAATTTGGAGGATTCTACTTCATTTTCAAGTGTAGTATATCGGGTTTACTTCACCATGTGGTCACAGCAATATCCAAAAGAATAAGAGGTTGGTAAGTTAGCTAGAGAGTTTAAAGGTTGAGATGTAATCAGCAATTCTCACGGAATCTTATTGTGCTATTCCAAGACAATGGTACTTTATAGTCTAAGTAAAACTTTCAAAGTTCTTCAACGACATTCATATATAAGATCTTGATTATACCAAGTTTTCTTCATTCTTCCTTCATCTCCTACTACGGTTTGTGAAGTCACGAGGGTAATGGTTCGTTTGGATCTCAAGATTTATGCTTATGACACGAACTTCTCGTGTATATGTGCGTACACAACAATGATGCTTCTGAGAGTTCAAAACCATTATGGGGGAAAATGCATACTTTGGTTACCATGTCAACTTCCAGCGGGAAGTAATGTATACTACTTCACTTAATATGGTGTGTGAAGTATTCTACATACGTGAGAAGAATTGTTGTTGATTCCTTGCATGTACCTCCGAACGGATATACACCAAGACCTCGAATGAATATTCACCAAGACCCAATGACAAGAAGCAGTAGTACTTAGTGTGGTTTAACGCTTCTACAGAATTCCGCTGTGCAGGTTAATGAAAAGTATAAGATTGTTCAATCTACATCAAAGTTTCAGAATCTGCTTAGGATAGGGATGTTGGTTTGGGGGGAAGCTGATTCAGAAACTTCGCCAAAAAAGAGTCTATGAAGAAAGCTTTTCAAACATGCAGGCATGAAATTAGGGAAGTTAAATCCAGTTCATGCATACTACCATGTTCCAGATAAGTAAAGACAAAGAAGATCAGCAAGCTGGAAAACAAGTTTCAAGACCAGTAGAACTCAGAAGACTACTTCAGCCTTTGAAGCGCTATGGAAGACTTTATTATTGTATTTGTACTTTGTTAGAAACATTGTAAGTAATTCTGTTTGTGTCCACATATTGGGGGAAGATTGTAGCATTAGATATTTGAACTAAAAAAGGATATACATACTGATCCATGTCGGTTATGAACTAGGATAAAAAAATGTGTTGACTAGACAATAAATGGTTATACTAGACATAAATATGTTGACTATCAACATTAAATTGTTAGAAAACAACACAAGGACCATAAAAGTGTTGACTAGACAATAAATGTTGTTTGACTAGCCACAATATGATAGTTAGGAAACCGAACACAAAGACAATAAATTGCCTCTCCTCCTATACTTCCATAGGAGGGGAGAGTATTCATTTGTAACATTTCACATAAGGTATGTGTGTGTGTGTTTTTTCCTCATCTCCTATCACACACACATCGTATTCCCTTTTTCTCTCATGCATTAATAATATGGCTACTATTGTTTCATCCTCCACACAGACTCCGGATCTTGTTTTTCTTCAAGTGTTTCTTATGTTAAAAAAACGTGAAAAAGATAATAATATCATTACCTAAGAATCTCTAATATAACAAATCCTGTTACCTAAACAGAACTTAACTAGACAAGAACCCATTTATTTGATATTTAGAGTTACGAACTATAGTACTAGCCGAAGACTTAACTTAGTACTGGAAGACTTAACTATGTCTACCAGACTTAACTCTATAACTACCAAACTTAAGTATGTTTACAATAATTCCTAACATCAAATGCCTCTGTATCCCCAGCTGAGCGAACAGGGTCAACAACAGGTACAGCAGAAGGGTTGGCCGAGCTAGGTGCCCTCCTCCTCCGTTGTCATCATCCTCGTCCAAAAGGGCTCCTCATCTCGTCTTCAGTATCATCATCATCGCGTTCAGAGAGCTCATCATCATTATCGTCTGTCGGAAGGCTCATCATCATCACGTCCCCGTCCGTCAGAGGGGTAATGCATCATGATCCTCTTTCGAGTCCTCCTCTGAATCCTCATTCCGATCAAGTCTGTCACATAGCTGGTGAGACGAAGGCGGTAGTGAGTGCATCAATAGGTAGAGACTGCGGTCCCCGAGGGTGCTCAGCATCAGATGCGGTGCAAGTAACTCAGATACACCAGGCTCAGTACGTTGGTAACCTCGATAGGTGACGTGGGTGCTCAGGACGAGTCACAGTAATCGGAGAGACGGTGGATGCTCATAGTCCTGCACATAGTCCGGAGAATAACGGGCGATACCGCAGCATAAGGAGTCCATCGTATCTGTATAACGATGAACTCTGAGAACCACCATCAAACAGCTCCACATCAGCTCCCAAAAAGACTCATCCCTGGCTCGGAATACAGTGTAGACAGAATTTTTGTTGGGGGGGGTAGGTGACCGTGGATGAAGAAGACATGACAAGATCTGTAACACTCAAACAGAGTTTACATTAGTACATAACTAGTATATGTATGTCCCGTGAAAACCTTTTATATGATGCAATGTTTGAAAACGGTTATAGTCCAAGTAAAAACATTTAACTTGGTTCTTTATAACCTTAGCTCTGATACCAATCTGTAACACCTCCAAAATGGGTCGTAGCGAAAATGATGTTCCGGGAGCGTTACTTCATAATATCATTGCACAAGACATGAGAGAACGACCTCTAAATGAGTCATTAAAAAATGATACATTGGATTTAATAAATGTTGTAACAAAAGCTTTCATCCTTGAAAATGTAAAGATTTTAGATCACGACAAATATTCCCAAAATGTAATGCCTTTAAATCTTTATTCAATGACTCCAAAATGAGTGACCACCAATGTATCTCTTTGCTCTTGTACCTCATTGACATGAGAAAAACATGCTTTAAAATGTCAACATAAAGTTGGTGAATTCATAGGTTTGTTTATGCATAAATCAGGGCTGTAAGATTTCCCCCGTGATTATGCAACCTGTGCACCCATCACAAAATATAATTACGTTTCCCTAAGCTCATTACACTAAAGCTCGACACGTATGAATGCAATATAAACATTGCCACATTGCCCGTGATGATGTTCAACCCGAAATATCCCAAATCCGACATGGTATATATCCGTTGGTTAACTCTGTGTCACCAGTGAGAGCTACTCACCCAGATGAGGATGTCAATCTCAAATAGATCTATTTATAACATTCGCGCTTACAATCCAGTAATTGACAGTTCATGATAGTGGGCTTAGTAGGTTATCGCTACTTAGGCAAACACGTAACCAAGTTTAAAATGTCCACTTGCGTCCAAAATGAAATCAAGTATTGTATCTCATCGTGAGACATGTAAATGTGTATGTACTTGTGATGAATGATTACTTGAAGGTGATGATACTCGAAACAATGCAACCCGAAAACCCTAAATGGAAAACCATAGCTTCCAAGAAAAACTCCTTGATCTTCTTGCAATCACCAACCCAAGCTTTCAATGCACCTTAGGTATGTCTAACAATGATCTTTGAGTACTTTTACTAGTTTGGAAATCAAATACTATAAAGGTTTTGGGTCTGCTGTTCGAACCATGAGCAGGAAGAGTACTTTGAATAACTAATACCACATACAATTTCTATATAGTATACATCACCACTAAAGGATTTGTTTAATTTATAAAAATTAAACAATTTAATTGTACTTGTAAAATAAATGTCCATGTATTTGTAATTGTAAAGATGATATACTTGTCTAACAATTTGTTATTTGCCAAAAATACTTGATGTATTATTTATATAATTTTATTATATGAATAATTTAATTGTTTGAGAAAATAATATTTATAAAGTTAAAAACATTTATAAATATCACTTTTAGTAAAAATGTCATATCTTTCTCGTTTTAATCATGTTTTTTAACGTTCTTATATGAAATGGAAATTGTATGTGAAAAATCTAATTCAATCATTTCATTTATATATTCTTCTTACTATTATGCACAATATCAGTGATGTGTAAATTTTATAAAATACTTTTATAAATAATAATTGATGAAATCGATAAAAAACATCTCTATTCGTTTAATTCGGTTTTTAGTGATTCTTATGTCCACGGCTTCATAATTAAATTTTCTATCATCTAACATAGTCCATGTCCACTGTATGTTTCTGTAAAAAATTTAGTTTTTTTAAAATTACTTTTATAAAGTTACTTTTGTTTATTCTATTACATAAACATGAAAAAGTCATAACTAGTTCATTATCCATTAGATTTTTAAGTTTCTTACTTTTTTTTAGAATCCTTACAACATCTAATTTTATAGAAAAATATCAAAGAAATATATCAGATTCGAATTTATAGTTTTATAACTTAGTTTTATAAAAATACTTTTATACGCCATAACCTCGTAAAAATCATAACACCCTTTGTTATTTATTGGATTTTCAAGTTCCTTACATGCCTACGATTCTCATGAGATGTATTATTTTCTTAAAATAAAAAAATGAATTTTATATGCCTCGAATGAACAGTAACATTTAAAGGTTTATTAACTTATTTTATACACTTTTAAACTTTATAAAATTACCTCAAGTCTTCTAATTTATAAATTAACATCCATGGTATATAATTTAAGTCCTTTACATTGTGTCCATTATAATAGGTCCATATTGTCCAAGAAATTTGTCCAAAATATTTATTTACTTATCTAAACTTTATAATTAAATAAATAATCAATACTTGACAAATAATTATATAAACTATCCATAGCTTGTAAATCCTTGTTTTAAACATATTAACATATTGAACATTAACTTGATCACAAAACAAAAGTAAATTCGTGTATACATATACAAGTTTTTGTTTATAACTTCATATTTGAATAAATGTAATTTTACTTGTTTATTCATTGACACATATTGTAATAGGTTATTTTTCAATTTCAATAACTAATGTTTTTCAAATAATATGTAGTGTATTATCTTGTAACACAACCATTGATGCCACGAAGAAACTAAAATACTTAGGATATAACTTATCCTTTGTCAATCGTTTAATACGATAAGTGCATGAATTCTATAAACATAATGTTTCCTAAATATCATGTTATCCTAGGTGAATGAACACGAATATTATTCTTATTTAAGAGTTTAGCTAAATGTAAATTTAAGATTTGTGTTGTGCTTTTAAGTTGTATGAGCAAAGTTTACATATGTTGTTAGTTTGCTCGTGTTTGGTGTTTTGGAAATGACATATTTACCAATTGCATTACAATGTAAATTGCTTGAGTATTTCGGACGAAACATCCAGGTCGTCAATCCTACTTCATTGTTTATTTTATGCATGTATTAAATATATAAGTCTAATATTTGGAACACAACCATTGGACAACTAGACTCAATATAGCATCATCAACACAAGTGTGAATTATGATCCGATGCATATTCTTTTCATATAGAAAAGGATATAATTATTTTCATATCAATCGAGTGTGATTGAGTATGTAGATCCAAGATAATACCTTTCGTTATATACTGATATAGTCTTGAAACTAAACAAATACTAATCCGATTTCATGTGCATACTTAAAAACTTGTCAATTAGATTCGATAAATATATCAATCATAATTTGAATAATAAATCGATATATAATCGAGATCTTTCTTGACCCACACAAACACTCATTTAAAAGAAAATAAATAAATATTTTAATAGTGTGTTCCATTAATCCTAATACTAGTATTAAGTGTGATGACATTTAAAATGATGACCTAGGTGAGTTATTATGTTTAATAAGGTTTACAAGATGTTGATGTAACATTTATAAACAAAGTGATCTTTTCCTATATGCAATGCAAGAACAATTTTGCAATCTTAATACAAGAAATCTAGTACATGTTCTAGTTAGGCATAATCCAGAAAACTAATTAAAAACGAATAGTGTACATGACACATGTGCTTAGATATTTAATTAGCCCAATTTCAAATAGCAACGATAATTTAATAATTTATATTAATAACATTAAGACACAAAGAAGTGCACATAATCATATAACAAGACACATAAAAGTACTTGTCGTCGTTTTGTGTATTAGATACAACAATGTATACTTAGGTTGGTTTTGTTTGAAAATGAATTAGTTTCCTCCCCATTTCAAAAATTAACCAATTTTAATATTTTTGAAAGTTTAATTACATCATTTTCAAAGATATACCGACTAGAAATGCCCGACTCAAAGGAAAAGGTAAAATACAAGTTTTATGTCAAAACGAAACACAAATTTTTGACCAGTATGTAGTATTTTGCATTTATGACTTACTTAAGTTTGGAAAAAATAGTTGGAAGTATTTTTAAACGAAAGTTGACTCAATTATCTTTAAAATGACGGGTTGCACGACTTCTACGGACTTACGGTTGATTTTATATGAATTTTCAAAGTTTCAGAAAATCTGCCGAATCAGACAGGTGGCCCCCTGATTGATAAGGGGGCCGACCAGGAGCTAAGGGGGCCACCTAGGGAGATAAGGGGCCACCCATCTGACACTCCGATTCGCATTTTTTGTACAAAATCATTTAGTGACTTAGCGGAAAGATGTAGAACTTACTGAGCTTGATACCGAACATAAAACACTTATTTTAAGTATCATTTTACTTCGAGCTAGTATACTAAGTGTATTTAATCAACAAAACTAATACAAGTTAAGAAACAAAACACTTTTCATATATCATCTCTCTTAATGAGTAATTTGATACATGGATCGTACTTAATTTTTAAAACTATTTGTTTTGAAAATTAGAGCGACGCGGCTCTGATACCAATTGTGAAAATCATAGGGGGGGGGGGTGAATACGTTTCCATTTAAAATCTTAAAATGTTTCGTATTAAATTGCCGATCAAGTTAGACGCAATATGAAAAGTGTGTATAAAACATTTATATTTACTAGAGCACAATCACAATATAAACTTATATGACACAATTATTATCCAAACAATATAAGCAACAATTCACACACATATAGATATGATGCAAATATAAATGTAAGGCGATAAAGTAAATACAAATGTAAAGCGAAAAGTAAAAAGATATGCAAACCGGACACAAAGATTTATAGTGGTTCGGTCACGAAGCTCTTCTTCGCCCTACTCCACTCCCCGAGTACCCAACTCGAGAGTTACTTCACTAGTCAACAAGCTCCCATTAGGCGGAGAAAACCATACACAAGTAGCTTACACCAATTTTTGACACAAAGCCAAATGTCGAGTTCTAATCTTAGCTAGAACCAATCTACCCCGAGCTTACACCAATTTCTGACACTAAGCTAAATGTCGAGTTCTAATCTTAGCTAGAGCCAATCTACCCCGAGCTTACACTAATTTTCGACACTAAGCCAAATGTTAAGTTCTAATCTTAGCTAGAACCAATCTACCACATGCTTGTGATTTAAGGCCTAAAATACTAACCGCACTATCAACACTTCACTTCACCTAAACACTAACACGATCACCCCAATCTAACTATTACACTAGTTTAGAATACATGGACTCGATCTATACATTGTGAATGTAACATATGTCATGAATGCACTAACTAAACTACATAACTTTGTATCTTGACGATAACGAGAGTTATTCTCTTGCACTTGAATGGATGGATGATTGGATCACATTTAAACAAACTTATAACAAGTTAAGTGATCAAAGAAAAAGGGTTAAAAGAAGGGTTTGGATCTGAGAAAAAACTATGTGCAAAGAGGTGGAAAAATCTGTGGGAACAGTTTACTATTTATAGGCAAAGTTTTGGACCAAAAAGCATGGTCGGCCCCCTTATCTGCTAGGCCGACCCCCTTATCACTAAGGGGGCCGCCCATATATTTAAGGGGACCGCCCACTTTACAGATGCTCCTATTTTGTCCTTTTTCGGGGAAGGTCAGACTTGAGACGTCAAGAGATGTTTACGTATGAATGCATTGATGATTAGTGATTACAAGTAACTTGAACACTTTACGTTATGTGTTATAAGTTACATGTTTGTCATCAACAAAACATAAAGAGAATGTATAGATTAAATATCACAATATTTCTACCAACAGAATATGCTTTTAACCATCTCATCATCTTCCAAATTATGATACTTATCACGAGATCTTCTCAAGATTTCAGGGAATGTAGTCATGTAATGACTCACTATAAGCTTTGTGAATTTGGGATAAGGAATCAGTGTTGTTGGATGTTCAAGTGAGTAGTGGAATCCTTCCCAAAGCAAGTCAGCATAGTCAACATATATATCGTTGACAAAGCAATATAGCATCTGCATGATCTGCAAAGGCGGTTGATCATATACAGTAACTCGTGTTATCAAACATCTAGAAAACATCTTGCACAGTGTCTGCCATGGTTGTACGAGACCGATTGTTTTAAAGTTAGATGGTGATCTTAACTCCAGTGTGAAAACAAGATCATTAATGTAAAATGGAACCATCTCTGAGAACTTTGGAGCAGGGATAAAACGATCATGATTGTTGTCAGTAGCTTGAGGCAAGTGAAATATTGTTCGAAAATCATCTAGAGTTAGTAAGTTCTTTTGTGTCAAGCATAAATAAGAGCTTATACTTTGATCAATCTTCTTTCAAAGTATGCTATAACTGCCCAAAGTATATCAATTACACTAATGAAGAAGCAGCAATGGTGAATCTGAGTGGATGATTTTTAAGGATGTTTGCCAAGATTTTGCTTTCATTTGGGCACAACGGATGCTCAAGATCAATATTCTAATTGGCATCCAGGAGAGCATATCATTTGTTGGGTGGACGCAATTCGTCTTAACGAACATTCGCTTATCTTTGTGGTCGTGCCTTGATGGTTACTGAATGAGTGAAGATAATATGTTAGATAACAAACAATTTATATAACATTTTTTTGTCTTTTTCGGCTTTGTCTGTTTTATATGTTCTGGCAATTTTTTTTGAACATATTTTTGATCAGTTTGTTTCTCATGTGCTTATTCTTTCTTTTTCTAGTACATGCCATACGCTTTATTCGTATTTTTCTTTTGATTTTTCTTTTTGTGTGTTCTGGTAATTCTTTTTCGAACACACTTTAGATTTGCTTTTTCGCGTATGGTTTTTGTCTCTCTTTCTGTTTAGAAGATCCTTACTAGAAATTCTTTATGAAATGATACTCATTTAAGAATGATGAAGATACTCTCTGATTTTGAATAAGACTTAAATTTGAGAAATTTAAGAGATATCATTCAAATTCTTAAAACTTTTTGTGAAAGAGTACCATTTTTGACACAATACAGAAATTTGAGAGCATAGAATCAGACAAACTCAATTCAACAACTGAATGGTCACTAAGTCACTCACTCCTCATTATGTTCATTGCAAAAAATGGTCAAAATCAGACATGACTTAGACCACTTAAAAAATTGAGAATTTAATTATCAGACTCAAGTTATTTTGAAATTCTTCAATGTTGTATCTGTAATGAATATTATATCATGTAAACGACCACATCTAATTCAACAACTGAATGGTCACTAAGTTACTCACTCCTCATTCTGTTCAATACAGAAAACGGTCGTAACAGGACATGACTTAGACCACTTAAACAATTGAGAATAGACATATTTGACACAAGGTATAAAATTCATCAAAACTTGATCAATTATTATTTAATTTTGAGGTACTTTTTCACAAACGTTTGAAATTAAACTCACATGAGATACTGATCTTGTTATTGACAGATATTCGAGCTTTAGACAACATATTCAGACATATATCAATAACACATACTAAATCTAGTAAGCCTCCCAAAAATGTTGTGCATTTATCAACAAATTCGACACTTCCGAAATTGAATTTTGACCTTTTCAAGTTTGACTTTCCGAAATTTGACTTTTTCTGGTTTTGACTCTTTTGAATTTGATCCTTTTCATTTTAGGCTTGTCGAAAATGAATTAATTTTGGCCAATTTTCTAACAAATTCGATCTTCTTATGCTTTTTAGGCTAGGCTGAGTCTATTTTTAACCAACATTTAGTCAAAAATTCAAGTTTATATAAATTTCGGCAAATGTTGAATACTTTCGAATTTCGACCAGCGTATCGAATTTAAGATTTTCAGAGTTTAATCAGTTTATATCTCAATTAATCATACACAAACACTATTATTATCATTAACAAGCCTTGTTGGGAATTAAGGGCTTCTACAACTTTGTACTGCTGGTTCAACTTAGTATTCCCATTAGAAGACTTAGTACTGTCAAGCTTAGTTAGTACTGCCAGTACAAATTGTTTGTACTGCCAGTTTATTAGTATTGTTAGTTAGTATTGTTTGTTATATAGTTAGTACTGGTAAAGTGATATGCATGTGTTATATTAGGAATATATATGCATGATCACTTGACGCGTTTTGTAAGCCCATTAGGGTTTCCTTGGTGTATAAAAGGAACTCTAAGGCATAGATCTAGATATCAGTTTTTCATATTAGTATTCATAGTTTGCATAGCAATCATAGTTAGTATTCATAGCTATTTTGTAATTCAAAATAGTATTCAATATATTGAAAGTTTAGTAAAGATCTTGTTTTTACTGTTTCATTGTTCTTCTTAGTATTGCAAACTAGATTCCGCATAGTTTGTGATATTCTCAATCTTAGTTTCTACTATAGTTGTCTTGGATCTATCCAATATAACTAAGCTTTAACAAGCTAAGTAAGATCTGTCAAGAAGGGATCAACAAGTGGTATCAGAGCTTGTTGAGAAACTCTGAATAAGAAGAACACTATATCTACACAAGATCTCATAATCAAAGAGAAGATGGAATCACAGTCAGAAACTACCCAAACAGTGTCTGCACTAAAACTTCCTATACTCAAAACAGGAGACTATGATCTATGGAGCATGAGAATGGAGCAATATCTTACTCACACTGATTATGCTCTTTGGGAGGTTATTGTGAATGGTGATGCACCTGCTGTTGCATCAGCTAGTGCTGAAGGTCCCATTCCTCCTAAAACTGCAGAACAAAAGCTGGCAAGAAAGAATGAATTGAAAGCAAAAAGCACTCTGTTGTTGGCCATTCCTGATGAGCACCTATTGAAGTTTCATGGAATCAAGGATGCAAAGACCTTATGGGAAGCAATCAAGGCCAGGTTTGGAGGCAACAAAGAATCAAAGAAAATGCAGAAAACCATTCTAAAGCAGCAATATGAGAATTTTACTGCATCAAGATCTGAAGGACTAGATAAAACCTATGATAGGTTTTAGAAACTCATCAGCCAATTGGAAATTCATGGTGAAGTTATCTCTCAGGAAGATGCAAATCTGAAGTTGCTGAGAAGTCTACCATCAGCTTGGAACAATATTGCTTTAATCATGAGAAACAAATCTGATCTAGACACATTGAGCATGGATGATTTGTATAATAATCTGAAGGTGTATGAATCTGAGATTAAAGGCCAATCAAGCTCAAGCTCAAACTCTCAGAATGTGGCTTTTGTATCTTCAGAAAATACTAGCAGTACTAATGAAGCAGTTAATACTGCTCATGATGTTCCTGCTGCTAGGTCAAAGGGACAAGCTTCTTCCTTAACCTATGCTGATGATGTCATGTTTTCCTTCTTTGTCAATCAATCTAATAGTCCACAGTTGGACAATGAAGATCTAGAGCAGATTGATACTGATGATCTTGAAGAGATGGATCTCAAATGGCAGGTGGCCATGCTTACCATGAGGGTGAAGAGATACTAAAAAGAAGACAGGAAGGAATCTGAATTTCAATGGCAAAGAAACTGTTGGCTTTGATAAGACAAAGGTTGAATGTTACAACTGCCACAGGAGAGGTCACTTTGCTAGAGAATGCAGGGCACCAAGGAATCAGGGGAATAGAAATGGAGATGCTCCAAGAAGGATTGTACCAGTGGAGACTCCTACAAATGCCTTGGTTGTTCAAGATGGGATAGGTGGTTATGATTGGAGCTTTCAGGCTGAAGAAGGACCCACAGACTTTGCTCTAATGGCCCATTTGTCTTCAGGTTCACAACAGTTTCATCATTTCAGACTCCGAGGTACATACTTGCTCTAAGATTGCTTAAAATCATATTGAAACACTTCAAAAACAGTTAGACAACATCGTGATGCCTCCTTAAAGATCTAAATCTAGAATTATGTTTATCAATTAGGCTTAGAATCATTAGAAGCTAGAATTGTTTTTCATTAAAAAAATGAAGCTGTTTATGAGGAAGACATTGCATTTTTTAAGTATGATGTCCAAGTGAAAGATATCTCTATCAAAGACCTTAAACTAGAAAATTTTGAAACATCATCTATGAAGCTAACTAAACTGATAAACAGTCAAATAAGTGTTAATAACAAGTTTGGTGTTGGTTTTGACAGTCAAATGAATGAAAATGAATTGCATGATTGTCATCTGAATAAAAGTGAAGTGTTTGAAAGTGCATCTGATAGTAGTGTGAATGAGACTGAAGAGGAAAATAATCAAGTAAATGATAGGTTTAAGAAGGTTGAGGGATATCATGTAGTCCCCCCCTTACACAGGGAACTACATGCCCTCAAGACATGACTTATCCTTTGCTGGATTAGATGATTCTGTCTATAAGACTAATGTGAGTGAAACTATCACTAGTGTGCCTAGAAATGAATCAACTACATCTAAGTCTAGTAAGGATAGTTTGGAACAACCTAAAGATGTTAGGCCTAGTGCTCCTATTGTTGAAGAGTGGGAGTCTGATAGTGATGATGACTGTGTGACTAGACCTTCAATTGAACAGAATAAACCTAGTTATGCTAAAATCAATTTTGTTAAATCAGATGAAAATACTAGGAAATCTGTTATTGAACAAAACACATATAGGCAAGCTGAAAACCTTAGGAAAAGTCAGAGTCCTAGGGTTGATAAAAGAAATTGGAATGGACTAATGACTCAGAAACTAGGGGATGGTTTTGAGTTCAATAAGAAAGCTTGTTTTGTATGTGGAAGTCTTAACCATTTAATCAAGGACTGTAACTTTTATGAGAATAAAATGGTTGGAAAATCTGTGTTGAATAATATGGGAAGGGTTACTGGTCAAAGGGAAGTTAGACCAGTATGGAACAATGCTCAGAGGGTGAATCACCAAAACAAATTAACCCACCCACATCCTAAAAGGAATTTTATTCCAACAGCAGTTGCAACAAAGTCTGGACTAGTGCCAATTAATGCTGCTAAGCAAACCTCTCCAAGAGCAGCAACATCAATTAGTACTGCCAGGCATGTTAATAATGCTGCATCTAAACCAAGAATGAATGCTGAAACACCCATACAATATTCTTATTTTAAAGCACATTCACTATTGAAAAGGTCTTTTAACCAAAAATTAGCAGCTAAAACCAATAATATTAAAGAAAAAGTTTATACTGCTAAGGTTAATAATGTAACTACTACTGGGCCAGAAGTAGTAGTTAGTACTGCTGAGGGAAAAAAGGAAAATGCTATAAAGTCCTCAGCATGCTGGATTTGGAGACCAACAGGAAAAGTAATTGACTATATCTCCAAAGACAGTGGATCAAACATGCCTAAAATATTTGACTATGTTGATCCTCAAGGCAGACTCAAGTCAGCTCTAGGACTCTGACTTTTCCTAAGGTTTTCAGCTTGCTTATATGTATTTTGGATTTGACTATGTAAGACCAAGTTTGTGAGCTCTATCAGTCATCCCTTACAAATGTTGCATATGGACTTATTTGGGCCATCATTTGTGAGGAGTATCAATCACAAGATATATTGCCTTGTTGTCACAGATGACTATAGTAGGTTTAGTTGGGTTTTCTTTTTGGCCACTAAGGATGAGACTAGTGGGATCCTTAAAACTTTTATAACTGGCACAGAAAACCAAATAAATCATAAGGTTAAAATCATCAGATGTGACAATGGAACTGAGTTTTAAAATAATGACATGAATCAGTTCTGTGGGATGAAAGGGGGATAAGAGGAGTTTAGTGTTGTCAGAAAGACTCCACAAGCAAAAATGGAGTTGGCTGAAAAGAAAGTTAGGACACTAATAGAGGCAGCTAGGACTATGCTAGCAGTTTCATTTTTACTCTACTTACATTTTAGGATGAAGCAGTTTAAATAACTGGCTTGTTATGCTCATATAGGGTTCTAGTGACAACCTTTACAACAAGGAACCTTATGGAACTTTTAATTGGTGGACCACCTAGTATAGCTTATGGGACTTTTGGGTGTCCTTGTGACTATTCTATAATATCTTAGTCCCCCTAGGCAAGTTGATGGAGGTTGATGAGGGGTTCTTGGTTGGATACTCTATAAATAGCAAGGGTTTTAGGGTATTTAACTCTAGAACTTGGAAGGTAGAGGAGAACCTGCACATAAATTTTCTTGAAAACAAAACCAATGTTGCAGGGAGTGGTTCATAATGGCTCTTTGATATTGATTCACTGATAAAATCTATGAATTATGAGCCAGTTACTGCATGAAATCAAACTAATGGTGATCCAGGTATAGAGACAAATGTTAATGCAGGGAAAGCTAGACAGGAGAAAGCATCTGATCATGAATACATACTGTAACACCCCCAAATTGGGTCGCAGCGGAATAAGGGTCCGGGGCGTGTTACTTCTCAGATCAATAACACAAGA
>BQNB010053918.1:0-39777 GCA_026074375.1 Tanacetum coccineum | reverse complement strand
ACAAAACCAGATTACTGTTGCACTAAGCTCATGACACTGAAGCTCAACCTGTATTTTGCTATTTTAGTAGTTATTTTTCCCATACAGATGTTGTAACCCGCAACATCTAAGTCCGACATGGTCAACGTTCGTTCTCGATAATAGCTAATCACCCAAACGGGGAGGTTAATCCCAATAGATCTATTTATAACATTCGCGCTCACATAATGTAATTAGCAACTACATCTATGTCAATTAACAGATTCATGAATATAATGGGCTCAGGAGGGTTATCGCAACTTAGGCAAAACACATTGACAATATATTACTTTCACACTTGCGTCTAATTATAAAACAAGCAATGTTTCCACCCCCATAAATAAAATCAAATCAGTTAAAACCTGTTTTAAAAGTGGGGCTTATGAACTCACCTTGAGTACAGATAGCTCAAATATAACACAGATAAACGTCACGCAAGACGATAAATGCAACCTATTTAAATTAAGGCCGTATAAGTACCGAGTACTTTAATTAATAACATTGAATATAATCTTATAGTTGTTACATCGTACTATCGTTCGGGCTATCATAATTAAAGAGGTCATGACATGACGTACGAGGAGTTTAGGACACTTTAAATCGTAAATCCAACAACTCATCGATACGCCATCCGAAGAGGCCTCATTATGAAACTCCCTAGTAATATAGCACTTTGATAACCACTCAATATTCTATATAGCATAATCACCGACTAATCGTTTTAGTAAAATAATATTTATAAAGTGAAAACGTTTATAAATATACTTTTCGTAAAAATGACCTAATTTGGTCGTTTTAAGCCCGTTGCTCGCGTTTCTTACGTCCACGTCTTCGTAGTAAGACGAGTGATCAAAATATTACATTTTCAAGTTTTTAAAATTCTGCGATGAATAGTAAAATTACTGTTCACAACAGCTCATTTGTCGTTTTAGGGTTTTAATTAGCGTAAACTTGTAATCGTAATAACTTATTCGTTTTAATCCCGATTTTAGTGATTCCTTCGAGTACGTTTTTGTTATTAAAAGAGGTATTATATTTTATAAAGTTGGGTCCGCTGATGAATAGTGATTTTTACTGTTCATAGTTTATAAAATTACTTTTATAAACTTTAATTATCGAAAATGTCGTAGTTTATTCGTTATAGTTCCGTTTTTAACGATTCTTTCGAGTACGATCTCGTAATTAAAAGTTATATCATATTTTAGGTGTTTTAAACTCAAACCTACTGCCATGAATAGTAACTTTTTATAAAAATAGTTTTATAAAAGTATTTATAGTCGTAAACTCGTTTTTAACGTATCTTTTTCGTTATAGATCGGTTTTTTGCGTGTTTCTTATCATTATGGGAATCGTCATGGAGGCGTATTATTTTTATAAAAATATTCATCATACTGTTCTAAATTTCGAATTTAGACAGCCCCTAAGTATTCATGTATGTTTCTTTATAAAAACCTTGTTTTTATGTATTATTAACTTAGTAGTTTACTATAAAAACTCTTAAAAACACATTTGACACTTGTGGTACTTATAATAAGGTCCAATATCATCCCTAGTCCTTGTAATTCATTATTACAAGTTCAACCTTTTACTTTCATTATTTTCATCTATGAAGATTAATAAAAACTTATAAAACCCTAATTTAACCTAAAACATGTTTATATTATCCATTAGGTTAAATACTTTTATTTTTTATTTTCAAATGATATATAGGACCAATATTGACATAAGATAAAGTACATATAATCATAAAACATAAATAATAACTTCATTTTACATATTAGAAAGGTCCTTAGTGGTGCATTTATGGCTATATTTAACCATGTAAACATAAAATCATAAGAAATAAAGTATTAGAGTGATATAAGAAAACTTAGTGATGGATGTTTTAGGCTGAGAAATAATTTCTAATCCTGTGTTTAGATTCAAAACCAAAGCTTCCAAGCTTATAACCCTAGATTAGGTTTCCAAACCCAAACCTTTACTTTTTCTTCTTAATAGTTGCAAATGATGAACCAATGCTTGCAAACACCTTAGAATACCTTAAGTATGTTGTTGGTAAAAGGGTTGATATCTTAGAATCAAAAGTATGGGATTTTGTATGGTCACGGCTATATGTGGTGCCTGTGGTTTGAGAGTGTAAAAGAGAGGAAGAAATAATTTTTGCAAGTATAAAGAGTTTAGGTAAAGATCACATATGCATGCATGTGTATTTATAGTAAAAATATCTTGTTAACCTAACCATGGTTACTTTCTAACCCATGGTTAAGGTTAACAAGTCAAGTTGATAATGGTTCCCTAGATCTTTCTTAATATCTAGATATTATGGACAAGTTGCTAATTCTTGGTCCTATCATCAAAATTTCGGCACATATACATATATGTGATGTTATTTTGATTATTTTGGGTATTGGGTATAATCGTGGGTATTCGTTTAAGCGTAGATAGGTTTTGGTGCTTCCGGGTATGCCGAAACGCGTTTTATCGTGAAACGTAAGCATTTTACGTAGCCAATAAAAATAAGATGAACAAAGTTATTAATTATCCTTATAATAATCATATAACACTTGCTTGATGTAAACATTTAATCGTTTAATGCCCGTTTACATTGAATGATCATTTTTAGTTTACGCGATTTAACTTAACGTTTACGGTTTAAGAGCAAACGCGTAAAACCCTAAAAATAAATTGTGAATTACATAATGTCATACAATGACCTAAAACACGAGGTGTTATAATACAAGTGATACGTAAATAGTCCTATGCATTATCATCAAATACTGCCAAAACATTTTGAGTGTTACTCTTTAGTATTTCACAATGACGAATGTAAATCCTTCCAGTGTCAATATATAACAACACTACGGTAGGTGACATGGGAGATCTTCTAAAAGATCAAACATGTGATAACTGGAAATCTAATGTGAACTAGGATTATGGATTTGACGGACTAACACCTAAAATCGTTGTTGCTTACTTCACAGTTTGCATCAATGATTCACATATATTCATTGTTATCCTAACTTGTATGAGAATCTAAAAATAGGAACAACTGTGGAATATCGAAAAACTTCGTTAGCATCTCTTGACGTGTCAGTTTTAGATAAACTACACTTCAAGCTGGAAAACCTGTTAAAGAGATTCATTCATGAATTGAATCCTGATGACGCAAGTTCAATATTCATACTGTAAAATGATCCTCATGGAACTGAAGGTTAAAGTTATCAAAATTTGACGTGCGTACAAGACACTCGTCCATATCTGCTATTTTATTGTTAACTCTTATACGTGCACCTACAGACGATGGCGTAACTACCTCATTCCAGCTCTGTCATATTAGCCACATGCTCATATGCAAGCTTTAAAGATTCAAATGACAAAGATGAATGCTCAGATCGAGCAAAGATACACTTTTGCAACTCTGATAATAAAGAACATCCTCAAAAGACACCAAGTATATGATTGTAAGTGGATCAAGTCAAAACCACCACTTCAAAGAATGATAAAATAGCGGAGATTGATAACTTTCAAGACATGTTTGAGCATGTTGGTCGGCAAGTGATGCTAAAAGATTTAAAGATCTCGAAATGAAAAGTCAAAAGACAAAGGCTTAAGATCAAAGATCATGAAGGAACAAGTCTACTACAACAAAGTTCAAGACAAAGAACAAGACTATAAGAGCTCAAAGATATAATGACCGCTCCTTTGAGGGGAATTATTAGCCTTATAATATTAAGATCAACCAGAAAATCACATTCATTCTAGTTTTAGTCGGGTCTTTATGTCTTATGTAACTTGGTAAGAAATGTAATAGGCTCGTTATGGACTCGGGCTCGAGGTTTAAGTTAATATTGTATACATTAAGGGCCTTAAGCCCCACCAAAGCCGAGCCTGACCCATTCTTGCTTAACCTATACGCCATATGGGCTTAGGTAAAACTATAAATACCCCTTCTTCATGTAGAGAGGGTGTTGATGGATTTCATTTATTTCTCCTAATCTAATCAAACACTCTTACTTTTGCTCCTACCTCTCTTTACTTCTCTTTCTCACTCTAGAATTCATTCTCTTTTTTTCTTCTTAATTCTTATCTTATATGGTTGTGAAATGGATTAAACTTTAGACCTTATAGATGACATAATCATCATAGGTAACAACTTGAATGAAATTGTAAAATTTAAAGTTATTTTTTTAAAGTCTAAATTTATGATTAAAGAATTGGGTAAACTTAAATACTTTTGGGTATTGAAGTTTTTGAAATTAAAAAAGGTCTTTGTTTATTTCAAAGAAAATATTGCCTAGATCTCTTAACTAATTTTGATTTGCTTGCATGTAATCTTTCTGCTGTTCTTTTGGAACAAAATATTTCTATCTATAATGAGCCATCTATTATTGATCCTGTTTTAGACAATAAAACTGAATATCATAAGTTAATTGGGAAAATGATTTAGCTTACTCATACAAGGCCATATATTTCTTATTATGTGCATAGTTTGAGTTAGTTTATCCTATAAACCTTTTAAATCTTCTTTAAAAGTTGCTTTCAAAATTTTGAGATGCTTAAAGACCTCTCTAGGTAAAGGTATTCATATAGTCATTTGTCCCACTGTTTCTCTTGAAGCTTTTGTGGATGTTGACTAAGCTACATGTATTGTCACTAGAAAGTCTGTTACAGGTTTTTGTTTAAGTTTAAATGGTTCATTGATTTCTTGAAAAAGCAAAAAAGCAAAAAAGAAAAATGTTATTTTAAAGTCATCAGCAAAAGCTTAATATAGGGTAATGGCTTCTGTATATTATGAGATTGTTTAGGTCCTTAAGATTAAGGACTTAAACTGGGAACACCTTTTCTTGTGAAATTGTTTTGTGATAGTTAAGCAACAATTAAGATTGCTGCTAACCATGTGTTCCTTGAAAGGACTAAATATCTTGAAATAGATCTTAGTTTGTTGAGAGAAAAAATTAGCAGGAGTTATTGAAACAAAAAGGATTAGTTCAGCTAATCAAACAGTTGATATTTTTACTAAAGGTTTGGATAAAAGTCAACATAAAAAAATGGTTTCAAAATTAAAGTTTATAGATGTGCTCCAGGCTAAGGTTAAGGGGGTGTTAAATTATAACCTTGCCTGGAAATAATGTTAAAGGGCTAACTTGTTATTCTCGAATTCTTGTTTTATAGATTAAACAGAGTTCTGAGTAAAAATAGTAGGATAAAAGAATATGAAGGACTGAATCTGTCAAGTGAGGAAACTTTCAAGAGCTAGATTATATAAGCTCCTTATTAGCTTAGGGCCTCTCATAACCCGATTTACTTTCTCTCTCTAAAATACACATTGTTTTCATCTTTTTTTTCTCTCAAAAGTTGTATATTTTAGTTTGATTTAACATATTGAAATCTATTTGTAATAGAACTATCATCACTCTAGATAATAGTAGTACACCAGAATAGATGTGATACTCAATAGTTGATTTGTTTGATAATGATCTGTTTGAGTTGAATTGAGATTCAACTTGAAATAAATTCTTTTACCTTTTGTTTGTTTGCGCAAAGGGTTACACATGCCATGAACAAGTGGGAACATTTTGCTGGGTGTGATTGACGACGTGCGTTACAAGCGACATCAAGGTGGCTATTTGCAATTCTTGTGATATTAGGTTGTTCTCGATCTCACTGATGCCAGCGCAAGGAATATGTTGCGTTCACAAGTAAGCGCCAACATTAACCAATGAGAGGTGATTTCTACACTTTTATTTTTTATTTGCACTCATCAAACTGTGTTATAAACAGTTGCAAATATATGATATGTTACTTCTACATATTGTATATTAAAGTGCATAAATAAAAAAATATAAATGTGACAATCAACTCCCTTGACCTATATTTATGATACATGACGAATCTTATCAAGAGTTATGAGCTAAACGTCTTTTAGTGAAAGCGGTTACTATCATGATATTTGTCCCAAGAGTGATCAATATAGGTGTGCTTTTTAAAACATTTTTAGTAAAGATTTGCTAAACATAATACATGTATAGATCATACTAGTATTTTAACCATAACCATTTGAAGGAGATTGTTGTTGAAGCAAATTCACGTGGGCATGTTAGATTTGGTAAATGGGCTTCAATCTTTATGATTGTCTGGTTCAACTTGGCTCCTTCGGAGGTTGCTCCTTCGTATCCTAGCTAAAATTAAGAAAGAACACCGTTAGCTCACAACGGGATTTTAGTCTAGGACCAAATCCGGCGTGAGAGTAAGTACAGGTATTGTGAGATAATTGCAGAGATAAATATAAGTACAGAAGTATGGTTCGAAGTGTGTGTTTCAAGGGAATGGGCATCCCTCTTTATACTACTCGAATCTCACCAAATGACACGAGGATGACAGTTGTCGTCTAGGGTCAGCGGGACAGTAGCTGGGTTGGTACTTCCTCTTTGCTTGCTGACTTGGTTGTCGTTTGTTTGTCAGCCTAAGGAAAGTGGTCCAGACTTAGTACAATACCTTGTCGGATTGTCTTTTAGGTTTTACTACTCCGGTACGGTATTAGTGACTCCGGGCCTAACATGTGCTTCAACACATCAGCTTCTCCAGAGTACATGTCTGGCTTAGACCGTGCTAGTTTAGCAAAAGTGGTTGGCCATGTTTCTCCTTTGGATGTTCTAAGGTAGACTATACCTCATCATGTCCCCTAGTCTAGTAATGGCAAGTTTCCTTGCTGTTGCTAGACTTCTTGTTCTGTCGTGTTAGTTTTATCCTTTTTCTTTCTCTCTTATTCATTTTTTTGACTCATTAATGTTTTACACAACATTTATGGTTCATTTATTCGATGTCTAACTGTGTTCATTTAATTACTGCCTTTAATGACGTCGTCGACTCCTTCCCACGTGCTTCCTAGTGACGTGGTTGGCTTGGGAGACATGCGTGTTCATGACTTGCACGTGATGCATTTGTTTGAACGTCGTGACCTTTGAGTTTTTACCCCTCTATAAATAGTCTCATTTGTTCCCCTTTGATCTTATATTTCCGAAGCAAAAATAAACATTACCTCAGGAGCTGTTTCTTTTATTCCGTTGATGCACCTTTGTTTCCTGACCTTTTTCCTTTTAGGCTCCTGCTTCTTTAGGTACTCCCTTCTTCCTTTTTTCATTTTTATAATGACCAAAACAGACATGGATGTGTACACCTCCAGGCTCTCTTAAACCGACCTTAATGATTTGATAGTAAAGTATAACGTTCCTCGAGATCTTCACCCTTGGCTTCCTGATCTTAATTTTGTTATGTCTAAGCTTCCGGATGATGCTATTGGAATTTATCACCGTATGTTTGACTTATCTGGTGTTCGAATCCCTTTCTCTGCCTTTATCTTGTCCGTGATTAAGCATTTTCAGGTGCACTTCTCCCAGCTAGGTCCTTTGGGTCTTAATAAGGTCATAACTTTTGAGATCTTATGTCGGTCATTACAAATCGAGCCCACTGTCACTTTGTTCAGGGTTTTCCAAACTCTTTGCAAGCAGGGCCATTAGTTCTCCTTTGCCAAACGCCGTGCACCATCTCCTGTTTGTATTGAGGACAATAGATCTTGCATGAAGGGCTAGAAGAGTGGTTTTTTCCTGTTTGATCAGAGGACTATCCCTCATTATATTTCATGGAGGCATTTGGACTCGGCTATCAGTGATCCTAAGCCTTCGGCTGGTTCCTATAGCCAAGTAGATGTCTGGAGGTTGAGTGCCCATGTTGTGAAGTTATAGGATATGCCTGAGGGGGTGTTGGTATTATCCGGTTTGAGTATGGTCTAGAAGAGTCGTACCCGTGATCCCATCTTAAGATGCTCTAGTGGAAATGTTATGGAGGTGGGATATCTTGTTTTATGGTCATACTTTTAGACAATTGTTATCTGACTCTTTCTTTTGTCTGCAGTTTTGGGTATCTACGATTTTTTGTGTTTTCCTGAATGGACTGGATCGGAGGTCCAGGAGGAAGTTCATCATGACGTAAGGCCCACTCTTTAGAGGCTTCCTTTCTATTGTACTCCTCCAACTGCCAGTAATGCTGCAATTCCAACTCCTACTCTGAAAGATCTTGCCGCTGCTACTCCGAACTCTAAAGTTTTGGCCAAGGCCGAGTACTCTAAGAAGCAAAGGGCCTATACTTCTAGAGCGGCCTCGAGCCAAGTTGCTAAGCACACCAGGTCAGCAACGGGTCATTCTTCCAAAGGTTCTGCCCAAACTGCTTTGTTTGATGACAACCAGAGTGATGATGAAGAGAGTGAGGATAATGATGATGATGCCTGTTATGAGAGTCCTATTATCATACCTATTCGTTCTGTTGCTACTATTCCTACTAGAGGGAACTTGGGTGGAGGTGTTGTTCCCTCCGTTGCTGAATGTCCTAGCACCCGTAGACGTGCTTATTTCTTCTCCTTGTGTTTTCTTCTTGCGTGTTTTCTTTCTTACCTTATTTTTGTCTTGCAGATTCTCGAGGAATGGCTGTTATGGACGATGCTGTTGTTACATCTACTAGAAGTGTCGGTCGTTCCCAATCTTTTACCGGTCCTATCCCTGTTTCTCGAGACCATACCTGTGATGATATTGACAGGGATTTCTTCCCATTTGCTCCTGGTCCTTACTATGCTACATACCCAAAAGATGGTGTTGTTGCTAGCTCTTATGAGGTTAGCTGCGAGGAGTGGAATGGTCCGCACCAGCCAACTCTTACTGTTCTGACCAAGGAGATTTTCAAGGATCCCCATGTTTGTAAGACCATAGTTGATCAATTCCTGACACCTAGGGAATTGGTCTAGATTGAAGCTTTGATTGATGATTATTTGGCTGAAAAGATGAGTGTTCTTCACTGTTTGATGTTGTGTTGTTAGCTCGATATAGAGATTTGCTTAAATCTCATCATGAGTATGCTTTGTCTGCTGATTCGAGGTTGAAGGGTCTTCAACAGAGGCTTACTTCCTTTCAAGGCTTAGAGTCACAGGTTTCTGGCTTGAATAAGCAGGTGGCTGATCTTAATGACAAGGTTACCGCTTCTGATGCTGCCTTTGTCAAAGCCAAAGCCAAGGGGAAGGAGCGGAAGAAAAAGATCAAATCTCTTTCTAAGACCCTAGATCAATTTACCGCTAAAGTTGCTTGCCTTGCGACTGACTTGAATCAGTCCTGAAGGTCCGATGCTCAAAAAGGGGACCAGATTGCTGCCGCTCAAGGTTATCTTGTTGATGTTTGTGCCCTAATAGATGGTTATACACATTCCTTGGCTGAGAAGGATGCTAAAATTCTTTGATTGAAATCTTCTCCCCCCGAGTTTGCTTCTTTCTTCAGAGGTGGCTTTTAAAGTCTAGTTTAGAAATTCCTTGCTAGTGATGAGTTTAGCAGGGTGCAAGGTGAATTACTTTCCCTTACTGTTAGTGCTAGTTTTGAATGTGGATTTAAGATGGATCAGACTTCAGAGCAATTGGATGTGGCCTTAAAAAATATTTCTCATTTTGTTCCCGATGCTCAGGTTAGGCTGGTTTAAGCTACCCCTCTTGTTGCTACAACTGATTATCCCTTCTTGAAGAAGATTGTTGATCATGCTGATCATCCTTTGTCTGTTTTACTTGAACTTGAGCCTGGGAAATTGGCTCGTTCGGAAGTTTTCCCCGCTCCAATACTACTCGTGTTTCTCCTCCCTTAACAAGGGAGTCGACTATGACACTTGTTTCTTCATCTTTGGGGCTACCCTCTAATGATGTTCCCTCTTCTGCTGCTGTGCTTATGGAATAGCCTTCCTCGTAGAAAATGAAGATTGGGTTCGTACTATGGTTGATACACCGGATGTTGATATGGTTGATGCTGCTTCTACTAAGTCGACGGAGGTTTTTGTGCAAGGTGTTACTCACTCAGTTTGTGAAGACGTGAACCGAGTTGATTCATCCTTGATTCCATAATCGAGGCTTGATCCTTTCGGTTCTGCTGATGTTGTGATTGCTCTTTTGGTTGGAGAGAAAGAAGGTGGTTCCCCCTTCCTTGGATGTCCTTGTTACTATTAGAGATGCTGCTGCAGCCCCTTTGGGGTTTAATTTGGTGATGTGGGGTTTTTTTATAAGTTTCGTCCATGATAGGGGAGGGGCCCGTGGCATGCTTGAGAACACTGTTTGTTGCTCCGAGCTTAGGGGTACACCGACTGTAGATGTGTGGTTGTCCATCTAACGGACCCTGAGTCATATCACCCGCCCTAAGCCGAATGGCTTCCCCATTGGGACCCTTAGTTTAGCTGGTCAAGCCTTCGTAGGTTTAGGAGCCTTTTATTACTTTTAGGCAGAACTTGTATTGTCGTGTTTTGGCTCTAGAACTTGCTTTCTTACTAGCTTATAGGTTTTAGCTTAGTATTTCCTTAATCATGTAACTACCGACTTCGTTCGACTATCTTGTAATTTGTACTTTGCTGGTTTAATGGTTTTTATCGTTCAATTGTTCGACTTTCTTTCCTTGTTACTTGAGCTTGTATGTAATGTTGCTACGTTTTGTCTAGCAATTAGCATTGGTTTATGCCTCAAACGCCTTATGACTACATTGGTTGTACACTTTTGGTTTGGTCTAAATATTTTTATCCATCTAACTAGTACTCGATGTTGATTTTTATTAGCTATATTCGTACACACTACATGTTGCCATATTTCTTTATCCTAGCAAAAGTGTTGTTGGTGCTTGCTTCATCTACGATGTAGCTGTTCATCAGAGGTTTTTGTAAAGGAGAAAAGTTATTTGGACTTTTTCGCCCGGCTTTTTTTAAAGCCTGAGTTTTAACTTAGCCTTCCCACTACACTTTTCACATTTGTAGGGCGTGTTTGTTATTTCTTTTACATCCGGAGGTAGCGAGCCATCCGATGCTTAACAAGCTTTATGTTTGCATTTGATCGTGTCGTTGTGTGGTGTTAATTTTATGATTTTAAGTTTTAAATTTATATTTTCCGACTTAACCAAAAACAACACTTTAACGGGCAATGTACCTGGTCGGTGGTAGATTCGTGGTAAGTAGGATGTCGATCACTAAGAGCGAGAAACAATCTTTCAATATATTAATATTTTGGTTATCTAAATTAAGGTAATTCTATTCTATGTTAAACCTATGCTAAACCTATGTTAATCCTAAATCTAACGGATATTGAGGTTTTCAGTCTGAGAGACTGGCACTGGTTTTTGTGGTAACTAAAATCTACTTAAGACACTAAAACACACTCAAGCATATTAACAGAAGATAAAAGAGCGGTCTAGCAAAATATAAGAAAACTGTATTAACCATTATTAATCCAATCAGAACGTTGGTTTGTTTATTTAGTGCAATGATTACTTATCTTGAGGCGGCATATCATTCTTAAGATTAAGGAGGTACTTATTCCTTAAACCTAGAGACATAGAATTCTGTCACAATTAAACGCATCCGCATAAAGCATCCTTATTTGCTGATTATAATCTATCATAGGGATTAAAGCAATGGTGATCTTGTTAAACCCTAGCTCATGAAGACTTTACCTACTTACAGCGTAATGGCAATTCATACACTAGTAGTCCACTGTCCGAGTCCTTACCAATGGAATAAGAACGTACTCGTTGATACCAAGGTCACCTTATGGCTCAAATAAGCTTACAATCTAAGGGCAAAGAAAGGTCGTTATTTGTGATCCTATTGGTCTAGATGTATTAATCACTATATGGAGAGCTATCTCGGCATCTAGATTACTTGTCCGTATCACTAGATCAGGTTGAATGATAGGTCGCATACAAAAGCACGTAAACAAGTATAAATTTATAAACATAAACAAGCAATCAACGATAAATTAAGCAATCGAGATAAACAAAACATTCAGATCTTCATAATAATGGCTAATACCCGAAGGTATTAGCCTTCAAATGTCATATTCAATACAAGAGTAATAATTTAGCCAAGGTAAACTAACCGAGTTAACGAATGATACCAAAAACTAAACGATTACAAGAGTATAGAAGATTACAAGTTGTTTCCTATTGAATTAATCACGTTGCAAGACCTCTTCTGCTCTTCTTCTCCTCTAAAAATCGACTTTTGTGGTTTAGGTATCGAAAATATGATTTAGCATACCTAAAACTCGTTTTTGAGTTTTATATTTATAAGGTCTGGAAAAAGGTCAATACGGCGTATCGAAAGTCTTTGATACAGCGTATTAGGGATTTCTTGGAGTAAGGACCACGTTTGATATCTTCTAAAATATTTTATTTCCATATGGCTTGAATACGGCGTATTGGTCTTTCCTGGATACGGCGTATTGGATCTTGTTTCCTTTGTGGTCTTTAGTGAAGTGTAGGCACATATACGCCGTATCTTCCTTGATGGATACGGCGTATTGGTTGTCAGAACAGTAATCTTCAAATATCTTCGTTTAAGCTCCAGAATGCGTGCCTTTTAGTTAACTTTCACCAAGTACTCCATAATTACTGCAATTCTCAAATACAAACGATTAAGTAACAATTCTTTGCAATAATTATACAAAATGGGTTAATTACATGGGATAAATGATGCTATAAAAGTGACGTTATTTGATGTCATCAAATATCCCCCCACTTGAATCCTACTTGTCCTCAAGTAGCCTTTAGAAGTTTATGAAAATGTATCCCTAAGGATTTTTCCGTTTAAGCATTTATTTGATCTATTACAAGTACACAACCAAACACCTCACGAAATAGGAAGATGAAAACACTCAAATCACTCAACTAATCTATGTGGTAACATGTAACTAATTCGCTCAATTGCTCGGTCGTGACGAGTATTCTATCATAGGCTTGGCAAGGATACACATCTCCACCACTAGAGCTAAGGAGTAACAAGTTTATAAAGGTAAAATGGGTTTTTATTATAAGGCTTAGGGTTGATCATTCTACAATCTTTCACCAAAAGTACCACACCAACAAGGCAGCTGAAGCACACATACATGGCCGTAACGACGGAATAGACATGTGTGTTCGATCACATCCTCATTCGAGTTTAACCAAGGGTTAGGATGAAGAATGATATAGGGTAGGGATCTTCTAACTTTCACCAATAGTAATAAACCAACAAGGTAGCTGAGACATGCATACATGGCCGTAACGACGGAATAGACATGCATGCTCGCATTCGCGTAAAACCCATGGTTAATGATTTTGAAAGGGAATTAAATTGTTGTTAATAAGAAAATTATGAATCAAATAGACTAGGTCAAGGAAATAAGATGTAGACACTTTTTCTGCGTTACCTGCTAAGACACAACTAATTTATAAAGTCTTGTTAATTGATCAAAATACAACAACCTGCGTTGGGTTCCACAATGGTCAATTCACTCATTATTTTACCTACCATTTACAAGGACAAGTGGCAATACCTACCACTTTATACAAAACTTTACATCATTGACTAATAGACGTATCAACGAATAATTGATCCTTCATATAATTCCTTTGGTCTAAGCTTTTGCGAAACGATTATCTTCAAACTTTCCTCTCTTTTTTTGTTACGATTTTCTAATTTTTCTATTTTTTTCACTATACTATACTACGAAACTCGATGTAAATTCACCATCTTCATGATCATAATAACTCCAGATAATTCCTTCGATTATTCTTTGTTCTTCGGACGTACCAATAATTGTGTTGGTAGTAAAATACTTGAGTTTTGACTACTTTCTACATTCTATTTGCAATGTGAAATTTCTTTAACGTTACCAAAACGATGAAACTTGACCACAGATCAGGAAATAATACTTTACATGTTAAGAATAGCAATGATAAATAGACTTAATTACAGGGTAGGCTAAGTGTAAAGGTGTAACGACTACGCCTAGTTGGTGTAAATCCTAAAGGATTGGTCTCTTGGTTTTTCTAGCGGATCTTCCTTTAAGCTGAGCAGTAAAAACGGGTTTTATACGGGGATTTCACTAAAACCAGTGTAGTTAGTTAATAAAACAACATATAACGGCTTTTTTGGGTGTAATCTAGCAATTTAACCAAATTTTAACTCAGTATCCTCCATTCAATCCCTAAACGTTATTGTGGTCTCGAATAGATATACCAAGCCAAGTTCTAAAGTCTGCAACATCACTGGCACATTCATATTTTGTGGAATTTGGGTAAACATTTGGAAACAGATAAGGTTAAATCCTCACAGTCTAATAAGGCTTATTGTGTGCAGGGTATGTATCAAGTAATTTCACAAAAGTATGCTTGAATTTTTTTTAATTTGAGCATAATTTAAGTATTTTATGTAAAAATTAGGACAAGTATGCATTTTAATTCCACCCCCACTTGAATTATAAAAACGTCCTCATTGTATAGATAAAACATTAAAAACAAGAATTTAAAAGAATTAGAATGAGAAACTCCCTTGATATTTTGCTCAGTAGATTCTCCAAGTTGAGTTTATGAGCAAGGATGTGTGTTGAACATGCGTCTGTATTTCAGCATGACTACAATCACACATAGGATTCCAGATGATAGATACTTCACCAACTTTGTCGATTTCTTTGCAGCGAGGTCATGTGCAAAATATAGGAAAAACATGCAAAATCCTATCTCGGGTATCTACGGTTAATTAAATAAGCTAAATAAACTGTATAGGAAACCAATACGCCGTATCCATAAACTAGAATATGCCGTATCAAGAAACCTATAAAAAGTATCTAAATACGGGTCAGTCTGTTGAATACGCCGTATCATGTGCATGAATACACCGTATTGACAGAACTGACAATAATGTTTAAAGTGCATAAAAATAATGGACTGATAACGTCCAGATATTCAATACGTTGTATGGTATGGAGCGGATACGCCGTATTGATGTCTAGGAAGACAGACTCGATAAAAATAAATAACAATCTGGGTTGTCTCCCGGGAAGCACTTTTATTTACAACGAAGTCTTTAAGTTAGACTTGTCTTCAGCTTCCACACACTTGGTTCAAATTCCACTACTTCTTTATCTTATGCATCAGTATGTCTATCGTGGTACTTCTTTAACCTTTGTCCATTCACTTTGAAGCTGATTTCGTTTCTATCGATGATCTCTATGGTTCCATACAGATACACAGTCTTTATCACATTTGGCCCGTGCCACCTTGATTTGAGCTTACCCGGATGCATCTTAAATCTTGAGTTAAATAGCAATACTTTGTCTCCCACTTTGAAGTTCTTATCCCCACGAAGCCTAGAGTCGTGCCATCTCTTAGTTCTTTCTTTGTAGATCCAGGTGTTTTCGTATGCTCCATCTCTCAATTCCATTAATTCATTAAGTTCCATGAAACGGTTCTTTGCTGCAGCTGTGAGATCCATATTACATTATTTTAGTGCCCAATATGCTTTATGTTCGATCTCCAAAGGCAAGTGACAAGCTTTTCCATAAACCAATCTAAAGGGGGTGCATCTAGTAGGTGTTTTGTAGGCGGTTCTGAATGCCCATAACGCATCGTCGAGTTTTTCGGACCAATTCTTTGGATTATATCCAACAGACCTTTCTAAGATACGTTTAATAGCCCTATTGGTCACTTTGGTTTGCCCATTAGATTGAGGGTGATATGTCGTTGATAACTTATGTGTTACTCTATACTTTTGCAAGGCTTTTTCTAGTTGAGAGTTACAAAAATGTGTCCCCCGGTCGCTAATTAAAGCTTTAGGAATTCCAAATCTTGCAAATAGCCTTCTTAAAAACTTAATCACAATGCGAGCATTATTTGTAGGAAGTGCTTGAGCTTCGACCCATTTTGATACATAATCCACTGCTACCAATATATATTTGTTTCCCTTTGAGTTAGGAAAGGGTCCCATAAAGTCTAGCCCCCATATGTCAAACACATTACATACCTGAATATTGTTCTAAGGCATCCTACTTCTTGATGATATGTTTCCAGATCTTTGATACGAATCGCATCTCATTACGTAATCTTTAGCATCTTTAAAGATGCTAGGCCAAAAGAATCCTGACTCATAGACTTTCCTTCCAGTAATTGATGCACTATGATGACCCCCAGTTGGTCCAAAATGACAATGCACTAAGATTTCATAGATTTCGTCTCCAGCAATGCATCACCTCATTACATTTTCCGGTCATAGCTTGAATGCGCACACGGTTCATCCCAAAAATAATTTTTTACTTGAGTGAAAAATCTTCTTCTTTTTTTAGGTGTCCAATTTGGAGGCATAATTTTTCCAACGATATAATTAACATAATCATCATACCATGGTTTGTCCTCATTTAACTGCGGCGTTGATTTCAATATCATAAGATGTTCGCCGGGAAACTTATCAGCGATTTCCTCTTTCGTGAATGTTCCCAAGTCTGGGTTCTCAAGTCTTGACAAATGATCCGCAGCTAAGTTCTCTTCCCGTTTTTTATCCTTAATCTTAATGTCAAACCATTGAAGAAGCATAACCCACCTTATAAGCCTTGGTTTGGCATCCTGTTTTCTAAACAAATACTTTAAAGCTGAATGATCAGTATAGACTATGGTTTTTTATAAGATAAGATATGGGTGAAACTTATCAAAATAGAAATCAACTGCAAGAAGTTCTTTTTCAGAGGTGGTGTAATGCTCTTGGGTATTATTCAGAGTTTTGCTGGCATAATAGATCGGTTTAAATTTCCCGTCTATTCGTTGTCCTAACACAGCTCCAACCGCGAACTCACTAGCGTCACACATTAATTCAAATGGCACGTTCCAATCGGGAGATATTATGATAGGTGCAGTGGTTAGTTTTTATTTCAAAATGTTAAATGCCTTTTTGCAATCATCAGAAAAATCAAACTTCGCGTCTTTCATTAAAAGCTGGGTCATTGCTTTAGAAATCATGAAAAAGTCCTTTATGAACCTTTGGTAAAATCCAACATGCCCTAGAAAGCTTCTCACCCCTTTCACGTTTGTTGGGTATGGTAATTTAGCTATCAGATTGATTTTAGCTCTTTTTTTTTGTTCTTTTTTTTCTTTTTTTTTTTTTTCTTTTTTTATATCAACCTCAATTCCAGCCCCAGAAATTTTGTGTCCTAAAAATCAATCCTATTCTTTTTACCATAAAATGACATTTTTCCTAATTCAACACAAGGTTGGTTTCTTCACATCTAGCAAGCATCCTATCTAAATTAGATGGACAACAATAAAAAGAGTTACCGAATACCAAAAATTCGTCCATGAATACTTCCATAAAGTCTTCCACATGTCGTGGAAAATTGCCGTCATTGTCATCTTTGAAAAGTTGATGGTGCGTCTGCATTAATCCAAAAAGGCATTCGTCGGTAATGCAAATGATTCGTCGGTAAGTGAATGTTGTCTTTTCTTGATCTTCGGGTGCGATCAAGATTTGGAAGAATCCTAAAAAACCATCAAGAAAACAGTAATATTCATTCCCAAATAAACGCTCTAACATTTGATCAATAAAGGGAAGAGGGAAATGATCCTTTTGAGTTGCATCATTGAGTTTACGATAGTCGATGCACACTCGCCATCTTGTAACTGTGCGAGATAGAATTAACTCATTATTGTCATTCAATACTACAGTTTGATTCCTCTTTCTTGGGACCACGTGGATAGGGCTGACCCACGAACTATCCGAGACTGGATAAAATAGCCCTGAATCAAGTAGAACCACAATCATGTTTTTCACCACGTCTTGGACTTTGGGATTTAAACGCCTTTGGGGTTGAATGACTGGTTTGTAGTCATCTTCTATTCGAGTCTTGTGTGTGTAGTATGACGGATTGATTCCTTTGATGTCTAACATTTTCTAGGTAATTGCCCCTTTATGTTTCCCCAATACTTGCAAAAGTAACATTTTCTCTTTTTCGAACAATTT
This sequence comes from Tanacetum coccineum, assembly GCA_026074375.1. Taxonomy (NCBI): domain Eukaryota; kingdom Viridiplantae; phylum Streptophyta; class Magnoliopsida; order Asterales; family Asteraceae; genus Tanacetum; species Tanacetum coccineum. Next base: position 21,936 of record BQNB010053918.1, on the reverse strand, counting down.
AGATGAGATAATTACGGGAAAATATTAGTCTCCAAGCAGGTATGCGTATTCTAAGTGTTGAGGTGATGTGTCGTTGTGTGGTGTATATTTTTATGATTCAAGTTTTAAATTTATATTTTGCCGACTAAACAAAAAACAACACATTAACGGGCAGTGTACCCGATCGGTAGTAATTTCGTGGTAAGTAGGGTGTCGAATACTTGAAGCGAGGTTAAATCTATCAATTTAATTAATATCTTGGTTATCTAATCTATGTTAATTCTATCCTATTCTAAACCTATGTCAGTCCTAATCCTAATTCTAACGGGAAAAAGGGGTTTTCAGTCTGAGAGACAGGCACGGTTTGGTTGGTGACTACAATCAATTCAAGGCACTTTAACCCACGCAAGCAAATTAACAAAAGATAAAAGAGCGGTCGAGCTAGATATAAGAAAATTGTATTAACCATTATTAATCCGATTAGAAAGTTGGTTTTTTTATTAAGTGCAATAATTTCTTCTGTCACAATTAAAGCATCCGCATAAAGCATCCTTATCTGCTTATTATAATTAATCTTAGGGATTAAAGCAATGGTGATCTTGTTAAACCCTAGCTCATAGAGACTTTACCCACTTACCGCTTAATGGCGATTTATACACTAGTAGTCCACTTGTCCAACTATCCAATGGAATCATAACGTTATTTGTTGAATTATCTAGGTTCACCTTCTAGTTAACACGATCAATAAACCATTGGCAATATCCAATTAACTAGTTAAGCCTGAAGCGTATCCTAGACACATATTTAGAAGGACAATATTTGTGATCACCTTATCCCCCCCTTTCCACCATATGATTCTAGATGTTAAATTACTATATGGAGAGCTATTCCAGACTCTAGGATTTACTTGTCATATCAATAGACTGTTGAATGATAGGGCGCATCAAAAGCGCGTACAACAATGTTAAATTGGATAAAAATAAAACAGCATTCAACGATTAACATCAAAGAAATCGAGATAAACAAATACCAAAACATTCAGATCTTCATAATAATGGCTAATACTCGAAGGTATTAGCCTTCATTTCATCATAATAAAATACAAAAGCAATTATTTAGCCAAGGTAAACTAACCGAGTTAACGAATGATACTAAAAACTGAACGATTACTAAAGTATATGGAATTACACGTTGTCTTCTTTAGTATAATATTTTTTTTTTTTCTTTTTTTTTTTTTTTTTTATTTTTTTTTTTTTTTTTTTTTTTTTTTTTTTTTTTTTTTTTTTTTTTTTTTTTTTTTTTTTTTTTTTTTTTTTTTTTTTTTTTTTTGTTTTTTTTTTTTTTTTTTTTTTTTTTTTTTTTTTTTTTTTTTTTTTTTTTTTTTTTTATTTTTTTTTTTTTTTTTTTTTTTTTTTTTTTTTTTTTTTTTTTTTTTTTTTGTTTTTTTTTTTTTTTGCGTTGTCGACCTCTTCTGCTATTTTTCTCGTCTGAAAATTGACTTTTATGGATTACGTATCGAGAATATGATTTAGCACACTTAAAACTCGTTTTGAGTTTTTGTATTTATAGGGTCTGGAAGTCGGTTCGATACGGTCTATCCAAGGGATTGGATACGGCGTATTGGTTTGTTTTTTTTTTTTTTTTTTTTTTTTTGTTTTTTTTTTTTGTTTTTTTGGGTTTTTTTTTGTTTTTTTTTTGGTGTTTTTTTTTTTTTTTTTTTTTTCTTGGGTAGGGACCACGCTTTGCTTTTCTTTCAGAATATTCACATACTATATCTTGAATACGGCGTATTGAGTCTCTATGGATACGATATATTGAGGTTCATTCCTTTATGGTCTATGGTGAGTGCGGGCACGGATACGTCCGTTTCCTTCCTTATGGAGACGGCGTATTAGTCGTCAGAATAATTAATCTTCAAAATATCTTCGTTTAAGCTCTAGAATGCGCGCCTTTTGCTAATATTCACCAAGTACTCCATAATTACTGCAATTCTCAAATATAAACGATTAAGTAACAATTCTTTGCAATAATTATACAAAATGGGTTAATAGCATCGAGCTTTGATGATGTATAAAAGAGAGTTATTTAATTCATCAAATATCCCCACTTGAATCCTACTTGTCCTCAAGTAGCCTCTTTAGAAGTTTATAAAAATGTATCCCTAAGGATATTTTCGTTAAGCATTTATTTGATCTATTACAAGTACACAACCAAACACCTCACGAAATAGGAAGATGAAAACACTCAAATCACTAAACTAATCTATGTGGTAACATGTAACTAATTCACTCAATTGCTTGGTCGTGACGAGTATTCTATCATATCGCTTGGCAAGGATACATATCTCCACCGCTAAGCTAAGGTAGTAACACGTTTATATGTAAATATGGGTTTTTTGTATGGAAGGTTACGAGTTTGTCATTCTACAATCTTTCACCAGAAGTTCCACTCCATAAAGCTGCTGAACGCACACCTTCACACCCGAAAAAAGCCAGGATAGACATGTGTGTATCGATCACTTCCCATCGAATTTAACCAACGGTTTAGGATGAGAATGATATAGGGTAGGTACTTCTAACTTTCCTACCAATAGTAATAAAACAACAAAGGCAGCTGAGGAATGCATTACTGCAGTAATGACGGAATAGACATGCACGCTCGATCACATCCTCATTCGCGTAAAACCCATGGTTAATCATTAGGTGAGAGGGAAGTAAATTGTTGTTAAATAAAAATTAAGAAACAAATAGATTAAGACTAAGATACAAGTTGCTAGACACTTTTTCCCGACCGTTACCATGATAAAGACACGACTATTTACAACGTCTTGATCATAGATCAAAAACAACAACCTAAGTTGGCGTTCCCGTAACGGTCAACTTCCCAATCATCCTAAAATTTTATATACTCTACAAGGTAAGTGGTGATATCTTCCACTTTGTACAATACTTTACATCGTCGATTTTTGTTGCGTATTGAATAATCAATCCTTTGTGTAATTCCTTCGGTAATGCTCTTTGCGAAACGATCATCTTCAAACTTTCCTTCTTTTTTTGTTGCAATTTTTTTCTATTTTTTTCCATATTTTTTGCAGTCTAACTATATACGAAACTCAGAGTAGTTTCACCATCTTCACGATCATAATAATTTCAGATAATTCCTTCGATAGTTTCTTCGTTCTTCAGACTCACCATTAATTGTGATGGTAGTAAAATCACATGAGTTTTGACTATAATATACATTCCCATTTGCAATGTGCAAATTTTCAACCGCACCAAAGATAGAAAATGACACAAGACTCGGAAAATACAAACTTTACACTTTAAGCAACAAGAAACTGTAAATTAAACTTAATCTAACAGGGTAGGTTAAGGTGTAAGGGTGTAACAAAACAAATAATTGGTGTTATTCCTAAAGTATTGGCTCTACGGGTTGTTCTAGTGGATCATCACTCTAAAGATGAGAGTGGAAAATGGTTTAAACTAGAGGTTAACTAACCGGTGTAGTTAGTTAATAAGCAACATGGAAAGGCGATTTTGGGTGTAATCCTAAAAATTTACCAATGTAAACAAGTTACCCCAATTAAATCCATAATACTCATTATTTTGGTCTCGAGTGATATACCAAGCCAAGTTCTAAAGTCTACAACATCACTGGTACACTCATATTTTGTGGAATTTAGGTAAACATTTGGAAACGGAAATGCTAAATTCTCACAATATCTAACAAGGGTTATTGTGTGCGGGTTATGTAACATGTAATTTTCATAAAAGTATGCTTGAATTTTTTAAAAAAATTTAAGCATAATTTAAGCATTTTAATCATTTTAATGTAAAAAATAGGACAAGTAAACATTCTAATTCCATCCCCCCACTTGAATTATACAACGTCCTCATTGTATAGATAAAATAATAAAAATACGGGAATTAAAAAGAATTAGAATGAGAAACTCCCCTGATATTTGCTCGGTAGATTCTCCAATTTGCGTTTATGAGCAAAATTGTGTGTTGAACAGCCGTCTTGAGGTTTTAAGACTCCAACACTTCAAGATCTTCCAGATTTGTAAATTCTCCACAAATATTCGTCGATATTCTTTCACGAGGTCCTGTGTAAAATAGGAAAAACGTGCATTCCTATCTTGGCATCTACGGTTAATTTAAACTACTACGGTTAATTTAAACTAAACAAACTAAATATGAGTCAGTCTGGTGGATACGCCGTATCAAATTAATGAATACGCCGTATTCCAGAACTGACAATAATGTTTTTAAAGTGCAATAAAAAATAAAGACAGATAACGTCCAGACAATCAATACGCCGTATGGTATAGAGCGGATACACCGTATTGATATCTGGGAAGACAGACTCGATAAAATTAAATAACAATCCGAGTTGTATCCCGGGAAGTACTTTTGTTTACAGCAAAGTCTTTAAGTTAGACTTGTCTTCAGCTTCTCTTCACTCAGCTCTAGTCACCATCCATCCTTCGTCCATTATCCGAAAGATTTTTTGGTAAGCTCGGCATGCCTTTTCTCTTGTGATTGTAAGATCGTCGTATTCGTCTTATTTTACAGCAACATACTCTTCGTCATTGTTGAACGAATATTTGATCATCATATATCTCCTTATATGATCCACCGGTTGCTCTTAGAACTTCACATAATTCTTCTCTCTCATTTTATCTTCATGATTGATCTTATTAGGCATTCATCATGTTTGTTATATATTGTTCTTTGTCTCTTTTGTTCGTCACGTGGAGACTCTTCATCTTCTTCATCGAATAAATCCTTCATGATATTCTTTGTTTCTTAATGCCTCCCTTTGAAAGTTCTCTATCTTCCAACACTCGTACCATTCGTTAATCCTGTTAATGGAGTTGATTTACATAATGTAATGTTCCAAGTATGTTTCTCCAATACGGTATCCATCATTCTTCCATATTACATGTTGCCATTCTAACTCCAGTTTTATAGTTGAAAGGCTTACACGTATGTTTAACTGGTGTGGGTTTTGGTCCATTATTCCTTGTTAGTCCATGGTTCTCATCGACCCATGGTACGTCCTTGTTCCATTCATAGATCCAATCATCCTTGTAATCTTCATAGGTTTTGAATCCCTCAATGTCCTTAGTAAGTAAGTCTGGATCGATTTACAAAAGATAGTTAAATTCTTTGAATGCCTTGCACATAGGTGTTTCAAAATTAAATAAATTAGTGTTATCCCATTAGTTTAATCAATTACACAACTATAATCTATACCAAGATGCTAGAAAATAAGAAGAAATCTAGAGAGAGAAAGTAGAGAGAGAAACACGAAGATTAGCATTAGAGAGAAAAATGGGAGTAAAACGTTATAGGTAAAGTAACCATCACACTTCACCAAGTGTGGTGAAGGGATATTCATACCCTAGCCTTCTAGCTAGGCACTTGGGCTTTCTAAACGGGCCGGGCTTGGTTTAACTTGGGCTTTAAGCCTGAAACACGGACAATATTAGATTACAATCCGAGCCCGTTGATACCACGACTTGGCATATTACAATACAAGACCTAGTTTCGACTTTCTAGATCGATAAACATTCTTGTTTGCCTTAAATATAAGTAAGGCTAACAATCTCCCACAATGTTGAGGTCTCTTTCTTCCAAACTTCTCTGTATTCACCGATGACATTGAAAGATATGAAGTTTGACGTTTTTGCTTTGCCTGTTCAAGGTCGTGTAATGTTTGTAAGGCTTTGTTCATTCTTGCTTTGTGATATTGTTTTTGAGCCTTTACTCTATTGACTTTGAGTCATGAGGATCGTTATCTTGCATCATCTTCCTTGACTTGAATCATTTGATTTGTCTTCTTGATCAATTGTGCTTTGACAACATGCTCATAACTTGTTACTTGCTTGTTTGTACATATGAGATTATAAGTCTATTACAATCTCCCTTATTAATGATTCTTTATTTGACTTTTAGGTCTTTGATGGTGGGAAGATTGGAATTCAATATCTTGTCGGGGGGTTTGATTGATTGACTTGAAGCTTGAGTATGAGCATGTGGTTATGAATACGACTTCGAGGAATTGAGGATGCACCCGTCGTCTTATCCTGAAATAAAACAGTTAGCAATAAAGATGATTATGGCTTTGTTCATTCTCTTGAGTTCGGTTGCATTAATCCTCCTGGTTTCATTTTATAGTATAAATTACTTTACCTGTGATCAGGTAGATTAAAGAAATCTCCTTGACTGGGTGCAGCTCAAACGTAGGATATTCTCAACACAGATGTATATTAGTTGTCACGATGCTGGCTAGTTCTATTCCGGAACGTCTCAAAGCAGACAAAAACGGAAAGAGTGAATCAGATAGTTACTTTCTTTCTGATTTGTGTCAATCATTTACTGGATCAAATTGATATTCAGTTATCCACTAGCTTGATTCATATAGAATCTTGCAAGTCACCTACCATGAGCTTGTTTGATGTTGGCTCAAGCTCGATTTCCATCTTCACTGTGAATACTTAGGTTTTCTATAAGATGTTTGGCAAGATCTCAAGGATAATGCGTGGACTCGTTGTTACAATTGCTTAACTTTCTGGTGTTCTACCAATGCTGATTTTGACATTATGTCCTAATGTGTTTATAATTTTGATCTCTTCTTTAGCTCTAGATCTCGATTTGGCACTTTGGTTTTGTATTCGCGTGGATGGAGCAGACTGCCTCCTTTTCAAATATTCTACAATCTCGGAGTGAGATGTCAATAGATAACATGTGTATCTCCGTGACAAATGAGACAAGTTTCTTTTGAGAGAAACTCGAATGGCTAGGAAGGGTTGTGCATTGCATCACTGGGTCCATGATGACTTTCTTCAATATCAACAATCATCTTTGTGATTTTGATAGATTATGTATTGACCCGGTTTCTGCCTAAGGTATAAGGAGGGCTTCTTTCTTTTCACCCTTTATCCATACATTTCTTTTTCATTCTTCAACCCCTTCAATGCTTACCAAGACGTCATTACTAACACCTTGTTGTGATTGTTCCAGTGTTAGCTCAATCTTAGTCGGCATTCTTCCCTTATACACATTCATCTCCAATCATACCTAAGGACTGCTATTTCTTATTATGGATTGTCCTTGGGTAGATCCCTCAGGTTTGGTTGGCTGAGGAATTATACCTAAATAACCCCTTTGACTTCTGAATCGTGTGAAATTAATAGGTTTTTGGGTATAACAGATAAAACATAAAAACCATTTTTTGACATTGTTTTTTTCAAATACTCCCTTCACATGTGCTCCGAGATTCGATATTGTTTTAGCACATGAGGAATAGTTTGCAATTAGAGTCTTAAAGATCACATAATCTATAAAATATTTTAATCACATTTTACTCCCCCTTATTTTTAAATAATAAAACACTTAGTATTTGAAATACCATTGATTAATATTTGACATGAAAAATTCCATGAGGGAGAAAAAATTTTTACCACGATATAGCATGATATTCAGTTTTGATAGCTTCCCCTTCAACAGTATATGTGGTATACAATATTTAATTAAAACTTGACATTGGAATGATAAATTTGATGTAAACCACAAAATTTGAAGACGGAGTGAGATGGCCTAGTGAACAGGTATTTTATTATTTGACAGTAAGTTTCACATTTTAATTTCACATAATGGTGTTTGAGATACTAAATTGACAGGTATGAGATGTACCAAACACATTAAAAGGCTTTGTTTTAAAAAGCCCCCCCCCCTCAGAAATTGATTTACATACATGATGTTCTATACTAAATTCTTTTGAAAATTATCTCGAAGAAGGAGTGTTGAACACATAATTTTAACAAATACCACTTTTTTATGAAAAAATAACACAAATTCTATTGTAGACAATTTTTACATTGAAAGTTCTTTTTGAAAAATTTTGTTCAACGGATTTTAAAAAATGATAGATGACTTCTCTTTATTTTAGGAGTAAGCGCACTGAGGCGTACACTTCCCTGTGACATTCGAGACCGAGTTATGCACTGAAATGTACATAAGTCTTAGAGAAAAATTTAGAAATGACATGTTTTGAAAGCATTTGAAACTCTCGCTCGAACTTCATTTACACGCCCGTGTCGATGTTAATCAACATTTCTAGGTACGTAAATGTTATCGATTCCAAGAGACATGTCGAGAAGATTCTTTTTGGTATTTTTGAAATTTTTCTGATTTTATATTTTGTTTTTCTAGGTTTTATATTTTTATGTTTTCTTTTTGTTGGTTTTATATTTTTGTATTTTCTTTTTCAAAAATTTTTTATAAATAAAAAATAAAGAGAGAATAAAAATATTTACAAATCGAAGTTTCCATTAGCAGGGACAGTTTTAGCTAGAGTTGAAGTGGATGAAGTTGAATCAGGTTGTTGTTGACGTTTATTTGATGCATCAGTAGTAGTGACAGCGGAAGACTTTAAAACAACTTGATTTTCTCTATTGAAATATTCGTGAACAACGGAGAATGCACATCCAGCTTCCACTTTGACGTTTGTTTACTGTGCACTGCTTGATGAACTTCTGTTGACATTGTGGTGCGAGGCTTGAACCGTTTTGTTCAAACGTCGTTTGACATTGAGGTTCGAGGCTTGATCTGTTGTAATCAAACGTCATTTGACATTGAGGTTTGAGGCCTGAACTGTTGTGAACAGACGTCATTTGACATTGAGGTTTGAGGCCTGAACTGTTGTGAACAGACGTCATTTTTCTGTATCATCATCTGTGAATCCACTTTGACAATGGTTTCTGAGATATATGCTTTTCACAACCATACTCTGAGATTTTCTTGTTGATATTAATAAGGTACACTGCAATTAAATTCAAGACTTTGTTCCTTCTGAACATTGATTGATGTACCTGCACTTACTCCAGAGTTTGCTTGCATTCATGAATATGAGGGATATCTTCATTTGAACCATGTGGGGGTTCACTGTCAACCTTGCTTGTGCAAGAGTCGAATAATTTTCTGTAGGAATCCACCTAAGACCAAAGATTTAAAAATTCTACGTGGGTTTCCCACCTAAGATCAGATCTAGGAGTTGTTTTTTAGTACCATCATCTGTTTTTTTATTTGGAAGTCTTATTAGGAGAAAACTATGTCCTATACGATCTATCTACTAGTTTTTGAGTATGTACTCTTTTGATCTACGGGGTTGTTTATGATTGTGAGTCTTATTGGATTTGAATCTTAGAACGTGAATTTACTTCCTTCAGGAGTTTTGTATACAAGCATCATGATTTGCATTAAGACCACTTTACATGTAGAACAACCAAAGATTTTTAGAATCTGGAAAAAGAATTAGTAACTCTTGCGTGATTGCTTTGGGCAAGCCGTTATCGTAACGCGACTACTCTTAGATACAGGAAAACTCCTAGTTGTTTGATTGTTGTCCTAGGGTTGTTTCCTATCATAGTTATGGTTCTGAATTCTCGCAGAGTAGGACACTAGTTTTTGAGTTCCTATCTCTTTCTTGTATCCTTTTTCTTAGCTAATCTAGATCGTGATATGAACCATGTCATTTGAACAAAATCTTGGCTGTTCTTTGAACTTATCCTTGTATGAGCTAGATGCATCAGGTGATCAGTTTTGCAAAGGTGGATTCGTTTTCTGTAGGCAATAATGTTGAGTGACTGGTTTTGACAAATTCTTGTTACTTTACTTGGGAGGCAAAACCGTTGTTTTGACTTTAAGCACTTGCAGTTTAAACGCATTCGGTTGTCAAACCAATGATTGATTTTAGATGTGGTAAAACACCGGTTTCCCATGACTGACGTTTTATCAAAATTAGTTTCTTCACTTTTCTTTTAACTTTCTTAATTCGTTTTTTAAAGCAGCAATTGCAAAAACCTTTTCCTGAATCTGAGCTTTTAATTCAGCATTATTAGCAGCAAAGATGTTGTTGTGCTATAGTCTTGATATCGTGATTTAATAGAATCATGTACAATATTTGTAATGCTGTTTAAAAGTCTCATTTTCCTTACGTAATGTAGCCACACTATTTTCTAATTCGATGTTCATTGTTTGCAAGCTACATCATATTTCCTTTTCAATCTTGGCTTTCATTGTTGTGCTCATTCAAAATTGACCTATGTAGCCCGATTAAAGATTGATTTTTGATATTTTAAGTTCGAGAGCAATGCAATGTGCTTCCATTCTTGAAAAATCTTTTTGAAATTGGGCAACTGTCTCTTTGAGCAAAATATTTTCAGACTCGAGTGATTGTTTTGAGTATTCACGTTGTTGTTATCAGGTGCATGAATCAAGCTTAGACTTTTAACTTGACATGTTTCAGGCATACTGGTCACCTACCTTATACAATTGATTTTAGTTGATCAAGTTGGATGTTGTCCTATAGCAAAGATATTGCATTCAGCAGTCAATTGTACCTCAGCTATTGGCTCTTCGTCATAAATGGGTCTGATATCTGCATCATCAGCATTTGTATCATTCCCTGACCTGCTGCTATCATCTTGCACTGTTGAGTCTGTCCTAATGCTTTCTGTGTCAACCAAATCAGCATCTAATGCTTTACCCGTATTAATCTTACTCTCTTGTGTCTGCATTTGTCTTTTATTCACCCTTATTTCATACTGTCTTTGATGACGTGTTCTTTCAGCAACGGACTTCTTAACATTACCCAGGTGTTGGAGTAGTGTATCTCTGAAGTGTTGAACCTCGAGTCTAATGTATTCAACAAAGTACGTGTCTGTCATTTGACTGTCATAATCCAATGTAAACTTTGAATTGATGAACTTCTAGAACTGGTTGTTTACCACCCAAAAGGCTGCCATGGATCCATCTTCTTGAAATTCATCTTTGTCAAGTTGCTTTTGTAGTTGATCTACGTTAAGGAGCATTGTACTTGTAAAAGTATCAACATCTTGACCAAAGAGTGACATGAATGCCCGTTTGAATCCATGTTCGATGCGAGTGCTTTTTAGTCAAATTCTTTTGATAGAACTTGAAGGTGTGAATAAAGAGATCGAAAATTGCCATGATCTTTCTTTTGCTTTTGCACATCTTGTATTTGATTAATGCTAATCTTTGTTTAGAATTCTGGCTGCTTTCCTTTACTAATTTGCTGGATGCCTATTCTGAATTACTGTCTTCTTTCTCGAACAAGTGTTTTGTATGCACAAAACAAATCAATTTCAATGAATCAACATTCAATGCTGGAATTGGATTTGAATGATCTTCTTGTGTTTGCATCAACTTCTTTTGTTTCAACACTTGTGGAGTTCGTTGTTGATGAAGAATGAACTCAAGCATGTATTTCCCGAGGGAATCCATGTTAAAGATCATTTGATTCGTAAATTGATTGAGCTTCATTTCATGTATAATTATGATACGCGCTTTTAATTCTGAATTGAAAGCATTTTCAAATGTTGTTCTGAGTTTTGTCAAAGTAGTCTTGCAATCAGTCTGAGAAATATTCTTGGTAAGATGGTTTTCTAGTAAATCCAAGCTTTAGAGAATGTCCTTGAAGATATGCATGTTACCAAGATTTGTAACGTTCTATGAGAAACTTGAGTTGTGATGAATTGCTCGAAGACTGTTCATGCATTTAATTCTTGAAAGTTGTGTCTTCTCTTGAACTTTAGAAATTGAACAAGAAGAAACTGTGTCATTCTGAAGAACACTTGATGTTTGAGTTTGCAAATTGGTATTTGAATTTGACATTATGAATGATGTTGTGGTAAATGGATAATAGATCCTTTTGTGTTATGAAGTGATTGATTGTGGTGTTAATGATATAACTTCACGGGGATTTTACAAATTTTTGATTAAAACCGAGAAAAAAAATCGTATCTTTCGCGGGATTTTACAAAATCAAGAAGAAACTGTGAATGAATAATTAATTGACATTTCAAGTATGATTAAGTTGATTGTTGGTTTGATTGGTTGTGTTTGTTGTGTGGAGTAGTTGTCCTTTTAGACCGAATTAAAGTCCAACACAAATTTCAAAAAAATGAAAAATGTCAATAACTCATAGTAAACGAGGGTTTTGGGCCTCGAAAAATCCGTAACCAGCTAAAGGGTGGTTATAGCGTAATCCGTCTCGTTTTTCTCTTCGATTTGAGAGGTCACGGGCCTGAAACGGACTTACGGATCAAAAGTTATGGCAGTTTTACTGAAACCCTTTTCTTCACACAAGATTTCTAGACAAAACGCAGTGCAATTTGTCAAAACGCAACTATCTTTGATCAAAACGCAGTCAATAAATTAATTGGGCAGAGTAACGTCTAGTCAAAACGCAATGATGGTCTTCAAAACGCAACCTGTGGAGTCAAAATGCAACAAAAAAAAAATATCAAAACGCAATGACTTTTGTCAAAACGCAGCGAATCTAGTCAAAACGCAATGACTTTTGTCAAAACGCAGCGAATCTAGTCAAAACGCAATGACTTTTGTCAAAACGCAACGAAGCTAGTCAAAACGCAATGACTTTTGTCAAAACGCAGCGAATCTAGTCAAAACGCAATGACTTTTGTCAAAACGCAACGAAGCTAGTCAAAACGCAATGACTCTTAATCAAAACGCAACGACGAACACCCCTTCAGATAGGCAAAACGCAGCCAAGAAAAAATCTTCAAACTTTCTTGTAAGCTACGAAATGATGTTAAAACCACTTAGTAATGATGCAAGGAAGTGATCTAAGCCCAAAAGTACAAGTCTTTAACACTTTTAACCACGAAACAAAGATCAAAGTTGATTTTTTCTTGCTTTTTTTCTTTATTTCGAACCAAAGAAAAAACAAACCAATAAACCCACGAAATTCAATCACTAAACACCCCTTTAGCTCTGGTACCACATGTTATCCCACTAGTTTAATCCATTACACAACTATAATCTATACCAAGATGCTAGAAAATAAGAAGAAATCTAGAGAGAGAAAGTAGAGAGAGAAACAAGAAGATTAGATTAGAGAGAAAAATGGGAAGTTACAAGTTATGGGAAAAGTAACCAACACCCTTCACCAAGTGTGGTGAAGGGATATTTATACCCTAGCCTTCTAGCTAGGCACTTGGGCTTTCTAAACGGGCCGGGCTTGGTTTAACTTGGGCTTTAAGCCCGAAACACGGACAATATTAGATTACAATCCGAGCCCGTTGAACCCGACTAGCCTATTACAATACAAGACCTAGTTTGACTTTCTAAGATCGATAACATTCTTGTTTGACTTAATACAATTAAGGCTAACAATTAGTGTCGATCCTAAAGACTTCAGCAACTTCATCCATATCATTAGAAGATTCTTCATCTGTGAGCTCAACTTCATCATCTCCTCTGATCCAGTAAATCCATAATGCTTTCATAGTATAATGATCCATTGTCTTGTAGTTGAAAAACTTTGATCCCGACCATTCAATAAATGCAACATCAGACGGATCATATCCCATGTCGTCATCAGCTTCTTGCTCCGAATCATCATCCATTATTGAGTCACATGAGATGTTAGCAACTTCAACTTCATATGTGAATAAATCATCATCCATTCCGCTTAATCGATTGATTTCATTGTTGAAAACTTCAAGTGATGTATCCAAGTGTTGAATAACTTCTTCGACCTCTATCTCCTTAATTATCTTGAACTCTCCCATTGATAACTTAGTCATTCTTACTGAAAATAACCAAAAAAATTATCAGTAGAAACCAGCGGGAGAAGGTATTATAATAATTTAGCTTTAAGTTCGAGAATGGAAAAGAACTTTATCATATGATCGATACGCCGTATTAATCAGTTTGAATGAATACGCTGTATTGACAGAAAGTTGGATACGCCGTATCCGATAGAAGTGGATACGTCGTATTCAACTATTGACCAGAACAGGTATTAAGAAAAGAACAATTAAATAGCAAACCAATTAAAGGACAACTATAGAAATTTTACAGGAATATACAAGAAATATACACTAATTCTAAATTTAATACTCCCTAAGGGTTCGATCTAATCTAATTGTTAAAAAACCAAAATATCAAATAAAATCTAAGATTAATTTTCACTCCACCCGACAGTGGCGCAAAACTGATGTGTCGTTGTGTGGTGTATCTTTTTATGATTCAAGTTTTAAATTTATATTTTTGCCGGACTAAACCAAAAAAAACACTTACGGGCAAGTGTACTCGATCGGTATTATTTCTGGTAATAGGGTGTCGAACACTCTAAAGCGAGGTTAAATCAATCAATTTAATTAATATCTTGGTTCATCTAATCTAGTGTTATAAATAATTTTTTTTTAATACTTTATATATATTCAAACCTATGTTCTGTCATATCCTAATTCTAACGGGAAAAGGGGGTTTTCAGCCTGAGAGACTGGCACGGTTTGGTTGGTGACTACAATCAATTCAAGACACTTTAACCCACGCAAGCAAATTAACAAAAGATAAAAGAGCGGTCGAGCTAAATATAAGAAAATTGTATTATCCTTTATTAATCCGAATTGAAAGTTGGGTTTCTTATTAAGTGCAATGATTTCTTCTCTGAGGTGGCATATCTTCATAAAGACTTAGGCGTTACATCATCCTAAGACCTAGACACATTAATTCTGTCACAATCTTAACGCATCCGAATAAGCATCCATTATTTGCTGATTATAATCTATCTTAGGATTAAAGGGCAATAGTGATCCTGTTAACCCTAGCTCATAGAGACTTTACCTACTTACCGCTTAATGGCGATTTATACACTAGTAGGGTCACTTGTCCACACCTATCACAATATAATTAGACACTTATTGCTGAATTATCTAGGTTCACCTTCTAGTCAACACGATCAATAAACCATTGGCAATATCCAATTAACTAGTTAAGCCCGAAGCGTATCCTAGACACAAATTTAGTAGGACAATATTTGTGATCCTATGATTCTAGATGTATAAATTACTATATGGAGAGCTATCCCAGACTCTAGATTTACTTGGTCTGTATCACTAGATCCAGTTGAATGATAGGTCGCATACAAAAGCGCGTAAACAAGTATAAATTGGTAAACATAAACAAGCATTCAACGATAAATCAAGAAATCGAGATAAACAAATACCAAACATTCAGATCTTCATAATAATAGCTAATACCCGAAGGTATAAGCCTTCAAACGTCATAATAAATACAAAAGCAATTATTTAGCCAAGGTAAACTAACCGAGTTAATGAATGATACAAAAAACTGAACGATTACTAAAGTATATGGAATTA
This sequence comes from Tanacetum coccineum, assembly GCA_026074375.1. NCBI lineage: Eukaryota > Viridiplantae > Streptophyta > Magnoliopsida > Asterales > Asteraceae > Tanacetum > Tanacetum coccineum. The sequence continues at coordinate 6,737 of BQNB010053918.1, read as the reverse complement.
CACGTTGTCTTCTATGGAATTGATAGCGTTTCTCGACCTCTTCTGCTCTTTTTCTTCTCTGAAAATCAACTTTTATGGTTTAGGTATCGAGAATATGATTTAGCACACTTAAAACTTATTTTTGAGTTTTGTATTTATAGGGTCTGGAAGTCGGTTATATATGGCGTATCTAAGGGATTGGATAGGGCGTATTGGGGTTTCTTGGAGTAAGGACCACGTTTGATATCTTTTAGAATATTCACATACTATATCTTGAATACAGCGTATTAAGTCTCTCTGGATACGGCGTATTGAGCTTCATTCCTTTTTGGTCTTTGGCGAGTGAAGGCACAGATACGCCTTATCATCCTTAATGGATATGGCGTACTGGTCATCAGAATCATTAATCTTCAAAATATCTTCGTTTAAGCTCCAAAATGCGTGCCTTTTGCTAATATTCACCAAGTACTCCATAATTACTGCAATTCTCAAATATAAATGATTAAGTAACAATTCTTTGCAATAATTATACAAAATGGGTTAATAACATGGGAGAAAATGTTGTATAAAATACGACGTATGTGATGTCTTCATGAGGCAAATATTTCAGCTCAGGTTTCTTCTCATCGATTTCATTAGCGCTGACCGAATAAAGTTGTTCACTTTCAACTTTATTGGGTTCTGCTGTTTTCTGCGCAACTGGATACGGCGTATTGACAGATTCGATATGCCGTATTGGTTCCCCTGAATCAGAATCATCGACAGCTTTACATTCAGAAGATTCACAACTTTCTATGTCTGATTGATCAATCGATTTCTACAGCCCTTTTAATAAAAATGAATCAGACGTATCATTTGCCAGTAATTCTTAGGCCTATGCGTTGATCGCGTCGTCCAAGTCATCAACCCCATAGAATTCATCATCTTTAGCTGGTGATCTCTTAATTGATTGGTCCATGTCAAAGATTACTTCATCGTCCCCTACCCTTAGTGTTATCTTTTTATTAAACACGTCTATCATAGCTCTAGCAGTTGCCAAAAATGGTCTTCCTAAAATTATAGGAACTCTAGAGTCTTCAAGCATATCTAAGATAACGAAATATATTAGAAGGATGAATTTATCAACTTTTATGAGCATATTTTCAACTATTCCTCTTGGGTATTGGATCGACCTATCCGCATGTTCCAAACTCATTCTAATAGCTTTTGGTTCCCCCAAACCGAGTTTTTCATACATCGTATATGGCATCAAGCTTATACTAGCTCCTAGGTCTGCTAACGTATTATTAATGTGTAATTAGCCAATGTCACAAGGAATAGTAAAACTCTCTGGGTTTTTCTCTTTTGATGGAAGCTTGTTTAATAATACCGCTGAGCATCTTTCATTCATAGTGATCGTACAAGCTTCTTCGAGTTTAGTCCTATTTGTTAGCAAACCTTTCAAAAATTTGGCATACTTCGGCATTTTAGCGATTGCTTCAATGAAAGGAAAATTGATGTGGAGTTGCTTCAGGTTTTCCAAGAACTTTTTCTGTTGAGCCTCTTATTTTTCTTTTCTCAATCTTCGGGGAAAAGGAATGGGTGGCATTTGTATTTCACTTGTTGGCCAAACAATAGGTTCGTTGGTCTTCTAGGGTTGGTCTTTGGTAAGGACTTCGTTTTTTTCAACCAGTTCGTCGTGATTTATTACTAGGGGTTCTTTGGTATGTATATTGGTTTCATTATCTTGAACATCGTGATTTGTTGTTTTTCCACCTCTAGTAGTTACTCCTTTAACTTCCAGATTTGATATTGGCGTATTATTGATCGCTCTTAACAATCCTTGTACCTCGAACCTAAGCTCGCTTAATGAATTGTTCCTTTCTTTAAATAAGAGCTCATTTGTTGTTCTGAATTCATGGATGAATGCTCCCATCTCCTCTTGCTCATGTTTTCCTTCGTCAATAAATTTGTATAACATTTCTTCCATCGTTAATCTCTTTTCTGGGTAAGTAAAATGATATGGACGAAGTCCGAAGGTTCTTTCTGAAAAATAAGACATAATTCAAAGTAAAGCTATTATAGAGAAATAGACTTGCAAAGATTTCTAAAATTTCTGTCAATACGCCATATACAAATAATCAAATACGTCGTATTGCTGAATTAGAACAAATATGTTGTATTGGACAGAAAGTTGAATACGCCGTATTCAATGAAAGTGGATACGCCGTATCGGTTTATCGACCAGAATAGTGTATTATGAAAAACAGTTAAATAAACAAACAATTAAAACACACAAACAATACAAGCAAACAATTAAAGACATAATTATACACTAATCTAAATTATACTAATCCTACGGGTTAGATCTAATCTAATGTTAAAAACACAATATCAAATAAAAATCAAGATTAAATTTTCACTCCCCGACAGCGGCGCCAAAAACTTAATCGTGTCGTTGTGTGGTGTTAATTTATGATTTTAAGTTTTAAATTTATATTTTGCCGACTTAACCAAAAACAACACTTTAACGGGCAGTGTACCCGGTCGGTGGTAGATTCGTGGTAAGTAGGGTGTCGATCACTAAGAGCGAGAAACAATCTTTTAATTTATTAATATTTTGGTTGTCTAAATTAAGTTAATTCTATTCTATGTTAAACCTATGCTAAACCTATGTTAATCCTAAATCTAACGGATAAGGGGGGTTTTCAGTCTGAGAGACTGGCACGGGTTTTTGTGGTAACTAAAATCTACTTAAGACTCTAAAACACACGCAGGCAAATTAATAAAAGATAAAAGAGCGGTCTAGCCAAATATAAGAAAATTGTATTAACCATTATTAATCCAATTAGAACGTTGGTTTGTTTATTTAGTGCAATGATTACTTATCTCGAGGCGGCATATCATTCTTAAGATTAAGGCGGTATTTCTTCCTTAAACCTAGACACGTAGAATTCTATCACAATTAAACGCATCCGCATAAATCATCCTTATTTGCTGATTATAATCTATCTTAGGGATTAAAGCAATGGTGATCTTGTTAAACCCTAGCTCATGGAGACTTTACCCACTTACTGCTTAATGGCAATTCATACACTAGTAGTCCACTGTCCGAGTCCTTACCAATGGAATAATAACATACTCATTGATACCAAGGTCACTTTATGGCTCAACTAAGCTCACAATCTAAGGGCAAAGATAGGTCGTTATTTGTGATCCTATTGGTCTAGATGTATAAATCACTATATGGAGAGCTATGCCGGCATCTAGATTACTTGGTCCGTATCACTAGATCCATTTGAATGATAGGTCACATACAAAAGCACATAAACAAGTATAAATTAATAAACATAAACAAGCAATCATCGATAAATTAAGCAATCGAGATAAACAAACAAAACATTCAGATCTTCATAATAATGGCTAATACTCGAAGGTATTAGCCTTCAAACGTCATAATCAACACAAGAGTAATAATTTAGCCAAGGTAAACTAACCGAGTTAACGAATGATACCAAAAACTAAATGATTACAAGAGTATAGGAGATTACAAGTTGTTTCCTATTGAATTAATCACGTTGCAAGACCTCTTCTGCTCTTTTTCTCCTCTGAAAATTGACTTTTGTGGTTTAGGTATCGAAAATATGATTTAGCACACCTAAAACTCATTTTTGAGTTTTCTATTTATATGGTCTAGAAAAAGGTCGATACGGCGTATTGTGGATTTTTTGGAGTAGGGACCACATTTTATATCTTCCAGAATATTTTATTTCCATATGGCTTGAATACGGCATATTGGTCTTTCCTGGATACGGCGTATTTGCTTTTGCTTTTCTTCTCTTGTTCCCTTTGTGGTCTTTAGTGAAGTGTAGACACAGATACGCCGTATCTTCCTTGATGGATACGGTGTATTGGTTGTCAGAACAGTAATCTTCAAATATCTTCGTTTAAGCTCCAGAATGCGTGCCTTTTAGTTAACTTTCACCAAGTACTCCATAATTACTGCAATTCTCAAATACAAACGATTAAGTAACAATTCTTTGCAATAATTATACAAAATAGGTTATTTACATGGGATAAATGATGCTATAAAAGTGACGTTATTTGATGTCATCAGCATCATTGTTACTTTTGGTCTTAATCAGATGGAAAATTTGGCTCTATTATATTAAACAGAAAACACTCATCTGACATAAGATAGTTCGTCCCTCCGAGGTAAGCTAAATATCTTGAAAATTACTTCCTCTGACGGGTTACATAGTATTTAGATATGATTCATAGCGGTGTTGCTATACCTAGTTGCTCCCACTGTAGTCTTCCCAAGTGGGACTCGACTTTCCTGATGCTGCCTTTTTTGGTGCGTTACCTATTTTCTCTAGGAGCTTGTCTTGAGATTCCATCGATGGTCTTGTCTTGACACCTACCGACACTTCTTGGTTCAGGAATTCTAGCCCAATTGACGCTAACCCTGTTAATGCCTCTGATTTTGGGTTTAGAGCTTTTGGAAGATGCGTGATCCAGAACCTGTGGAAAGGAGCCATGGCATCCATGATTTCTTCCCTGTATCTTTTGGCCTTTTCTGTTCTCGGGACCCTACTTCCTTCCACTGTATTGACCATAAGCCTTGAGGCTACTAAACCAGTTAACAGAGCTTCATAATCCATGTCTCATTCTGAGGCTTAAAAGTTCAATCAGATAGCATGTAAATATTCTTTTTCCATCGGGTCCACTAGGATTATGCCTACTTCGGATCCTCCCTTGCTGGGATATCTTTCGATGTATATCCTCCAGACCCTTGGTGTTGGGGCTAACTCCTCCTGAGGCTTCTCTCTTGATCTGGAGGTCCCCTTATTGTTCTTACCAAGCGTTTGCAACACCTGCTCTCCTTTCCCGAAAAACTTTTTCACTATTTGCCCTTCTGCTTCCTTCCTTTGGATGTATGAGACATGGTATGTCCTTAATTCTGCTGCCCATTTGGCAAATCGTACAGAAAATTTTAGCATCTCTTCCATGGGGGGTCGTTTGTTACTACGCCGACCTTATATGTTTGGAAGATTATCCTTAAGGATCTTGCCGTGTAGATTAGTGTCAGCAATGCTTTCTCCGTTGGAGTGTAGCAGGTTTCCAACCCCATGCAGTGGCCGGCTCACATAAGAAATGGCTATCTTGACCTTGTTCCTTTCAACAAACAGCACGGAACATATCGTTTCATTTCTTGGTTGTAGACAAATCATTAGGGTCTCTCCGTCTTTTGGGATAAGTAACGTTTGTAGTTTGACCAACCTCTTTTTTATTCTTCTGAAGGCCTCCTCAAATTCACTCGTCCAATTAGATGTTTCTGTAACATCCGTGATTTAACCAGGTTAGTGATACCTTTAGAAATGGCTAAGAGTTCATTTTGTGTAATTTATTGTGTGCTATGTGTTATATGTGTGTGCTAAGTACTTTAAATAGGTGCATGATATCATTATGAGGTGTATGCTCATCTCATTTTGAGTGCGTTTGTGTTTGGTGATGAGTATTCCATTTGTTCACGTATAGTTATAATGGAAAGTAATGGCGTATAACATGCAATGCTACGTCAATAGTTTGGATGGATTTGTGTTAAGCGTTTATGAGAAATGTAGTATGTTGAAGATAAGTTAAGTGAGTGAAATATGGAAGTTTGTAGCAAACTTTCTAAATATAGAAAGTGAAATGTGAAATGAAAAGTTATTTTTAGAAGGTTTAGTAAGTTGCGTTTATGTAAAAAGGTTTACCCAAATTAGCTTAGGTTTTTATGAAAACTTAAGGTAATGAAGATAAATAGTTAATTAATAATTAAATAAAAAAAATAAAAAAATAAATAAAATAAAATAAATAAAGGGGTGTTCGACCGGTTAGGGATAAAAGAAAACAAATGAAACAATGTTTGACTATAAATAGGATTCTAAGTGTATAAATATAAGATAAATAAATCCCTAAATCACTTTTCCTTCCCCCTTCTCCTTGTGATCGCCGAATCCCCCAAAGAAAGAAGAAAAAAAATAATTTTTTTTATCAATATTCAAGTTTGTGATTAAGTGTTTCAAGAATCAAGGTTTATGTATGTTTATGAACCCTAGTTGTTTAGTTTTCTTTAAATCATGTAACAATTAATATGATGGATCATTAGGGTTTTAAGATCTTCTGTAATTAAGGATGTGTTAATCATGCTAGAGTGTTTAGGGTTTAATTAGGATCATATGGGTGCGAATGGTTAGGGTTAGATCGCTTTAATTCATGAATTAGAGTTGAGCAGAATTTAGGGCTGTGTTCAACTGATGATATCTAGATGATAAAAACGCGTTTTGGTACGATTCAAGTGCCTAAATTGTATTTCAAAGAGTCTATTTTTCAAAAAGTCTAGCCTCGAATGATTTGGAGTTATGGAAGTTGGTTAAATATTGGTTACAAGAAAAGTTGTCAAAACAGTAAATACATGTCATAATTAGGTCATGTTTAGGAGGGTAAAACCCTAACTTAAAAGTGGAATTAAGGTTAGACAATATACAGTGATTAAGTTCTATATGTATATAAAGAAACCCTAAAAGGATAGCTTTGGATTTTGTGTCTAAGTATGGTAGTTAGGGCCATACATTTTAGTGTGCAATCAGATCCGAATTGGGACAGTTTTGAAGTTGGATTTTATTTGGGGTGGTTACACATATAATGAGTAGTTGGGAATCACAAGGTAGTTGGTAAACTCATAAATGAACTTAGGAGATTTTTGGTATGATTTATGAAGGTCAGCAAATAAG
>BQNB010053917.1:0-39777 GCA_026074375.1 Tanacetum coccineum | reverse complement strand
TTCTTTATGACCCCTCGATCCTTGTGATATGTAGTATTTTATAAAATCATAAAACATATATGTAAATTTTGAATTACAAACAGCCCCTAAGATATTTTTTCCAAAATATGTTTAAAACTTGTTGTTAGGATTTTTTTTTGTTTTACCACTTTGTTATAAACCCATTAGAACCCATAATATCTTATGTCTTACATATATTAGGTCCATTATGTCATGTTTTGTTCATGTGAGTCCAATATAACAAGATTAACATGTTATTTTACCATTTTCACTTGTAACTCATAAGTTGACTTTTAACATAATATTATCATCCATATGACATGTAAATAAGTGTACAAAACAATGATCATAAGTAAACATTCATTTTACATATTCAAAAGTACCCTAAATGATGATTTAGCTAAATATAACATATGAACACATAAAATCTTAGTTATGAAATGATTAAGCCTTATATATAACCTTGCTTGGATGAGTAGAGATACGAATAACAATCACACCCTTGTGATTTAACCTCTTGGCTTGAAAAATTAGGTTGAAACCCTAATTTTTCCCAAGTAACCCTTTTTTTTCCTTTCTTGCTTCCTTGCTTGCAAATGGTGAACCAACTCTTGAAAACACCTTAGAATACCTTAGATATGATGTGTGTATGCTTGTATAATGATAGAAAATCAAGCTATGGATTTGGTTTGGACAAGGTTTTGAGCCGTGGGGTGTAGAGTGAACAAAGGAAGAGATTTTGTGATTTCTTTGATAAGGAAATGTGTTATGACTTCTTAGCTCACACATGCATGGGTATTTATACTACTAGGAAGATATTTTAGTGTCTAGTTGATGTGTGCAAGGTGGCAAAGCTTCTTGAAGAAGATTGGATGACATGAGAAAGGTTGAAGCTTATCTTGGATGAGAAAAGCTAGTCATGAGATCAAGTTGCATGAAGATATTTTACAAAGCTTCTTGGTGACTCTTCTTGGCTTATCCTAGTCATTATACACGAAATGAAAATATGGTATATATATAAGCTAGAAATTAATTTGATCATTTATATTAATGTATACTTATGCATTATAAGAAGTATAATGTATTATAGACTTGGAAAATTGTATAACTTGTACATTGTCAAGTCATGGATTTGAATTCTTCATAATAATGAATATGTATAAAGTGATAAAAACATGAAGTTTTAAATAAACTATTTACGTATTGGTTATAATTTTTCAGGTATTTGATGAAGCTTTCAGATAAATAACTTCTTCCGAAAGCCTAAACGTACTTTATCAGCGAAACGTAAACACTTAACAGTAAACCAATAAACATAAAAATGTGCGAATGATAATAATTATCCTGCTAAATAATCATTATAACCACTTTCTTGATGTAAAACATTTAAATTTTTTAATGCCGTTTAACACTGAATGATCATTTTTAGTTTACGCGATTTAACTTAACGTTTACAGTTTAAGAGAAAACGCGTAAAACCCTAAAAATAAATTGTGCATTACATAATGTCATACAATGACCTAAAACATGAGGTGTTATAGTCTTCCCCCGTTAAATGAGCCTTGTCCTCAAGGCTTATCACACGGTACTTGACGACGGTGCAGTCTTGGTGAAGAGGTGTGGATATTTCTTCCCTGTATGATCTTCATGTTCCCAGCTAAACTCAGGACCACCGCCTAAGTTCCATATCGATACCTTGAAATTAGGACTCGGCTTCGCCTCATTCAGTTGTTTGGACTTTGCGAACTATGATCTCGACAAGCCTTACAACAAAGTTATTTAAAATGAAGCTTGTCATCCACATTGCAGTCCTTTCCTAACGTAACGACTATATGGATCGTTTAGAATAACATTTCTTCAGTTGGAAAACATAAAATCGTACAGTGGACCCTACTCAGCTCTAGAGGAAGACTCAAGCATATAAGCAAACGCACCAACCTTTTTTCAACACTTTGAAAGGACCGACAAAATTTCTGGGGTGTAACTTCCCCCTTTGCCAAAACGTACGACCACTTTCGCAGTGCGAAACCTTTAGCAAGTAACTTTAGCTTCCAACTTGAAACCCATCGGTTTACGCTTTAAATCAGCGTAGCTCTTTTGTCGATCACGAGTGGTTTGAATCATTTGTTTAATCTGGATGATCCTCTCCGTTGTTTCTTGCACTAATTCTAGACCAGTGAGTTGAACTTGTCCCACCTCAGCCCAACACATGGGTGAACGATAGTTCGACATAAATGGGCTTCAAAAAACGGTGCGCCTTAAAGCTATATGATAACTGTTATTGTATGAACACTCAACTAATGGCAAATATTTTTAAACCCGAACCATTTCCAAAGTCGATTACGCAAGTTCTAGCAAATCCTCGAGAGTTAGGATGGTTCTCTGCACTAGATTGGTCCGTCGTTTGGGGCGGATGATATGCAGTACTCAATATCCAAACTTATACCAAAGCCTTCTAAAGTGACCTCAATGAAATTTGATGCGCACCGAGGGTCACGATCATAGATAATTGCAAAAGGGTATTTCCATGCTGTCTGACTACCTCCTTTAGGTACATTCTTGCCATTTATCCATCAGGATTCAGTTTTTCCCTCATTGGCATAAATGTCAAGACTTAAGTAATTCGGGGCGTCAACGATTACCCAAATAGTGTCGATAACATTGTGGATTGACTTAGGAAGCTTCGTGACAAAATCCATCTGATTGTGTCCCACTTCCATTGAAGGTAGTCTCGTGTTGCACTAACAAACCCGATGGTCTCTGCTGTTCAGCTTAACCTTACACAGGTCCCAAATACATTTGCTAACCTAGGTGGCGATGTGGCTTTCATAATTTAGGGACCACCAGTATAGTCTTCTCTCTTCAATCCATGGTACATTTTGTCAGAACCCGGATAATGAGTATTTAGACTTGTGGGACTCGTGCATATCATAGACCTTATGTTCTCCTAACAAGGTAACCAACTCCTCGCCATTTAGCACGAAGGCAATATAGTTTCTCTCTGCACGTGGTTCCAACTTTTCGCGTTCTATAAGTTTCTCCGTATCTTTGAATTCTCAACCAATATACCCCCAACAACCTCCTTCGTGATGTATTTCCCTTCCGGCTTTCAATGCTTCAGACTTAGCTCTCCCAAGATTTTGTTTAGGAAGAGTCCAAGCCAATAGACATGCACTAAGGCCGAACACTTATGGTATCTCGTTCCATCCTTGCTCGTAGCATACAGCAACAACATTTTTCGCCTTGCCCAGGGTGATAAACGAATTTCACAATCGTAATCACTCACAACTCCTAACAAGCGAACGTTGCCCAATTTTAATTCCTTCTGATCAATAATAGTTGTAAACTTTTTTGATCAGTGAACACCTAACATGAGCAACTTGGTTCCGAACAGATAGTAGCCTCCCAAATTTTTAGAGCGAACACTACTCTTTGCCCCAATTTTCTAAATCATGGAAGTCGTAAAAGTTTCCTTTACAGAATGGAATTTTTAACTGCGTGAATGCATTAAAAAATAACCTTTTCTCTGTTGCATCAACACAGCGCCCCAAACCCTTCTTTGAGCATCACAGTTATGCGTATGAAATTCTTCGCTTCCCTCAGTACGGCCGAGGATTTGGGTGCACTGCAGTAGCTCGCTTTAATAATGAAAAGCTGCTTCTTGTTTATCGCCAACCCAATCAAACCTTGACACCTTTTCTGGTTAGTTTTGTCATTGTTTGTTGAGGCAATCTTTGAAAACCCTCGATGAATGCTCTATAATACCGGCAAAAGGCCTAAAAATTGGCGAATCTCCAATGTTTTAGAGACCGCCCAATCTTTTGATAGATTCAAACTTGGTATGGAGTCCAACGTGAATACCTCGACAGTCAATCATGTGACCGAGGAATTGTACCCTGGAATGCCAGATTCACACATGGAGAACTTGCTATAATTCTTCTTTCCTTATAGCAATTTCAGAGTCTGCCTAAGTGTTCTTCATGTTCCTTCTTAACTTTTGGAGTAGGATCAAAATGTCATTACGATGAAGCGACAACTTGACAAATTGTCCAAATACCGGTTAACACACCCAGCGTTTCATAAGGTCCTAGAACACGGCGGTGCATAGTCAAACCAAAGACATGACATGGAATACATAGTGACCGTATCGAGTCCTGAATGCACCTTGGGAAAGTCTTCTTCTCGAACCCTCAACTGGTGATAACCCTGACCTCAGATCGCTCTTGAAAAAATAACTCAATGACCCTTTGGGGGCAGCTTGTCGAATAGGTCATAGATCCATGGGATGGGTAGCGTTCATCACGTTGTCAGTGGATTGTTCAGTTCCTCTTAATCGATGGCACATCTAAAAGACCCATCCTTTCTTCTTCAACAAAACCGGAGCTACCACAGGGCGAGGAACTTGGTCTTATAAAGCCTTTGTCCGTAAGTTCCTGCAGTTGCTCCGCTAGTTCCTTCATTTCGGACGGTGCTAATCTATATGGTGCCCGGGCTACAGGTTAACACACCGGGCCAAATCAATTTGAAACCCACTTGTCGAGTGTGTGGAATACCCGGCAAGTCCTCAAGGAAAGTACTTCAGTAAATTCTTGAACAATTGGGTCACATACTTCAAGTCATTTCTCCTTTACTTGTCTTCGTCTTTGGGTTGCGGGAAATTGCTAAGAATACGTGACAGCCTTCGTTAAATACATCTGAGCCTTAGAACAAGAATTTGAGAGATGTTTTAATCAGGTCCCGTGTTTATTGCTTCTTTCCGTCAACCACGAACGATTAAAATTATCATCCTAAAAGGAATAACGAACGATCCTTTTTCGGCACAAAAGTAAAAATAGACAAATAACGGATGGTACTTGGCCAAACCGATCCAAACCCAATTATCATGTTCAAAACTACCTAGGTTCTACGGCATTAGGTACTATGTTGAAAGGATGAATTTAAAGAGGTTTAACGTACAAAAACCCCGGATAATAGTGGTTTAAAAACCCAACTATTGCCTTTCCGACCTTAAGTCGACAATATAATCAAGATCAAATTAGTCGGAGTGATAAACAATTCGAGAGCTAAAATGCTGTAGATACAAAAAACTCCTACCAGCTCCGGTATCAAATTAAAATAGATGCATATCGGTTGTTTAGGAAAACGTACCCGTGACACATTGTTGGTCTGGATTTGCCCCAGCATTGCCCCGACCATATCATACACCTTGCCTGAGCCTTGGCATTACAGCCTGATTACGCCCCGGTTGGTTGTTGTTCTTCAATTTTGGCAATACTTCTTGAAATACCCTTGAGCACCACATTCAAAACAACCCTCTGATTAGCCTAGTGTTTGACATTTGGGGGGACTCCTACAGTCATTAAACGACCAAAAAAGACCAAATCGTTTCACTTGCTTGCATTGGGATCACACAAGGACCCTCATGTGATAGTTTTACATTTGAACATAGAGGTTTATGCCCTCCGTATGGTTTCCTATCACCATTTCCTGGCAGCATAAGCTTCTTCCATGTTTTTGGTCCTTGTTTTGGTTGCTATTCTTGTTGTTCCTGGATGTCATCAAGACTTTCTTTTTGTTTGTCAGCCTGACGTTTAGCCCAAGTGTTGATCTTTTTGTCCATGAGTTTAGTGGCGAACTCAATGGCATCCTGCATAGGTTTTGGCTTAGTCGCCATCACACTGCCATGGATCATGTCGGGCAAGCCACAACATATTTCTCAACTGTTCTATGTCTTCTATAAACAAATCCGATCGTGAACATAAAGTGCTAGTTCTATTAGGAAACGTTGGCTATAGGGTTACCACGTCGTTACCCTTTACCTTCAAATTCCCACATGTTTTGAAACGTACTAGATTTCTAATTTCGCCCCTTGGGCATATATTGTCTGTCAACATCTTTTTCAATGTCCTCCGCATGGCATTGCAATGGTGCCAAGCTTCAGGAGTAGAGTGGTCTAACATGGGAGTTCCCACATGTAAGAGCATTTCCCTTGCAGGGTACACGTAGCAAATTTGACCTGGCATGCTACTATGCAGTTGCTTATGCTGTAAACAGACTCCATCTTTTCGAACCACTGAGTGAGTCCGACAACTCCCTTAGTGCCCTTGAAGTTCAAGGGTTGGCATTTTAGGAAGTTCGGGTAGGTGCATTCACGAGCAACCTGCACAGGCCTTCATGGCACCACGTTTTCTGAAGTATCTATCATCCCATTTTTGGGTTGCATCACGTGCTGCGAGTGCAGTAGTAACGCTTCGTTAATCATGTGCCTGAATTTGGGCGTGGTGACAGATGTATGTGTTATGAGTGTATCCTGTTGACTGGTGTTGGTATTCATCCCTGGGTTTAAACTCGTGGTCTTGGTCTCTTTGGAAGCCTATTTTCTTTTAAATCGACAAGAAAACATAATACCCGTTTAGATTTTCATAAAATCATAACTATGACATAACATATATACTAATAAATAAAACGAGATCACATCATACAGTGAAGATGTACAACTTGTATTGAAATAACGTGGAATAAAAACCAAATCGACATTCATTTATACTAAATACTATTTCATAATAACGTAATCCATCCATGTCCAGTATATAACTTAGAAAAACATACAAGTTCGATCAGATACAAGATGAATACTACACTTAGGTTACAAACAAAAGATACAACCTAAAGCTTACTTGCCGTGATTAACACCGAACACTTAGTAAGATGAACAAGGTAGATAATACCTAACCAAAAGACTCTATACTGTGTACTAACACAAACAACAGATCTATACAGTCTGCTAGCTGGGAATAAACCCATAATACTTTAACAGGGCTGCATAGCATAGCTACAACAAACCAAATCTAGGAACTGCTAACCATGAGTTTGGCGAAAAGCCTCATCCTGGTGCAAACAGGCTATGACGTACCTTCTGCGGAGTCTATGCTGCCTCATGAAACTCGGCCATCTATGTCTGGAGTCACTTTCAGCAACCTTAATTTCTTAGTCAATTGAACCTGTCTCTTGTGGTCTGATGTGAATAACTCTGAAATCACCCTCTATCTCCTGTGATTTGCTGACTGTAACTCTAAAATCAATGCACTCTGCGCCACTACCGTAGTACGTAATGACATAACATCTGAACATGCATAGATCGCTAGTCATCTAAGCCTCTCTCTCTATATTACTGCTAAACGACGATAAACATGCCTATCCCTATAACAACAGTTGGACTCGGCGCTCTAGTTGAGACCTGTCATTTGACATCCTCCAAAAATACAATACATGCTGGTATTCTCCTCCTCAACAATGGTAGCAAGGATCAGTAACCCAAAAATGACACCCCTCATAGGGTATCGGATGCATATCACATCGATTGCTCCTACCAGATCAAACCCATGTATCTGTAATGACATAGTCTAACTCCCTAACTCGAACAGTCTAGGAGGGACATCAACCATATCAACAAAACCAAAAGGTCCTTCCCTTGCTATGAATAAGGTCGTCCCTCGCTATGGCAGGTTCTATCGTGCTGCCTAGCAAGTACCGGCTGCTGAACACTCCCCGACCTTATTACTATGGTGGGAGAAGCAAAACGCAGAAACACCTCTTCCAAAGCGTGTAAACAACTCTTGGAAATCATCAATATGAGTAGGCTCTTGGAGGTGGTGATTGGTATAGGTAATGGTTGTGATGGTATCTGCGGTAATGGAGTAAGTGGTGATGGTATCTGTGGTAATGGAGTTGATAATGGAGTAAGTAGTGATGGTGGTAGGGTGGTTAAGGCAAGAAGTCTCTTGACCTCTTCCATAGGAGGAAGTGATATGGATGGCTCATCCCGGATATATATCATGGCAGTCATACGGTGTACAGGTAGGACAGAGTCGGCCAGAGCTGGGTGTTCCTCCTCCTCGTCCTCATCATCATCATCCCTGTCAGCAGGGTAGTTAGCTGGATCCTCCTCGGGATCCTCATCGTCCTCCTCTGGCTCCTCCTCCGGATCAGACTCAAGAACAAAGTCCAGTTGGGGAGGTAACTATGGCTCCTCAGGGCCAGGTATGTAGTCCGGCGATGGTGGAACCTCAGGGCCAGGTATGTAATCCGGTGATGGTAGAACCTCAGGGCCAAGTAAGTAATCCGGCGATGGTGGAACCTCAGGGCCAAGTATGTAATCCAGCGATGGTGGGACCTCATAAGCAGCCATTATGTAAGCATATGGGTCCTCTGGCATAATGGGTGGTCCATCGACTCCTGGTGAACCGATGTCTGAATCGTCCTCAACTGGAAAGGATACTGATTGTATTAACTTAAATGCACAGAATTTGACATGAAAAATATCCCTGAATTCAAAATTAAGGCTTATATAATATAACTAATAAAACTCTTATATGTATTATAACATAATATATAATAACATGTATATCAATCATGCCATGCATCTAGCCCTAACCGACTAAGGCACAATAGTGATATGTAGTCCTGAAAACCCCCTTGAATGAATTCAATGTTTGAAAACTGTTATAGTCCAGCAAGAAACATTTGACTCTGGTTCTCTATAACCGTGGCTCTTGATAACCAAACAGTAACACCCCAAATTGATCGCAACAGAATAAGGGTCCGGGCGTGTACTTCTCAGATCAATAACCAAGATAATATAAAGAACGATCCCAAATAGTCGTTTAAAAACTGAAAACAGGTGGATTTCATAAAGCATGTGTTACAAAAGCCCAAAGCTTTACTTTGTTTACCGTTATTATTACAAAGATTTCCCAGCCCATTAACAGATAACAAAATGTAATGCTACTAATCTTTTAATGCATGATTTCAAAAATAAACCACCAATGTATCCTTTGGCAGACCTCGTGCTTAAGACCACCTAAATAAAACATTGCCTTTAAAAACGTCAACATAAAGTTGGTGAATTTCATAGGTTTATGTAAATTGACAGCATGACCGCAAGACTTTCCAGTGATAATGCAACAGATTGCGACATCACAAAAAGAATTACTTTTTACCTAAAGCTCCCACGACACGAAGCGTCGACATAATTAATAAATTAGAATATATAAATATTGCGTACATTGCCCGTGATGATGTACAATAACACCCGTAACATCCAGTATCCGACATTAATACGATTCGTTTTCCAGTGATAGCTAGTCCACAACCGAACGGGAGGCAATCCCAAATAGACTAACTATAATCAGTTCGCAGCTACAATTCCAGTAATTGACAGTTTATGAATCATGGCATAGTGGGGTTATCGCTACGTAGGCAAAACGTAATCAAGATAAAATGTAACACTTGCGTCCAATTTGTAAAGACATGCATATGTTTTCTCACCCTCAAAACTTATAATTTAAAAATTGTAAATAACATGGGGGCTAGGAACTCACACCATGAGTGAAGTAAAACTGATAACAAAATATCCCAAGTAAAAACGCGTCACGCTAACTGGCTCGAATGCAACCTAGATAATATAGGTCGAAATCATAATTCCATATGTTGTCTAATAACAACTGTATAAAACCAATATAGGTTCTCATCGTACTAATCATTTCTGGCTATCATAATTTAAGAGGTCATGACCATGAATGCACGAGGATTTAGGACACTTTCAAATCGTAAATCAAACAACTCATCAATACGCCATCTCGAAGAAAGCCTCATTATAAATTCCCTATTAATATAGCACTTAGATAACTAAATAACATAGATATATATGATATATATAAGTATATATATAAATATATATATATATTATATATATATATAACATATATATAATATATATATAAAATATAAAGCGACACACCATCTATTCTGTTTAAGTGAAATCGTCATTATTAGAAAGTAAAAACGTTATAATTACGCCTTAGTATAAAAGACACAACTTTGTCGTTTTAAGCACTGTTTTCGAGCTGTTTCTATACGCCCACGAATGTAGGGCTTTCGTATTAGACGAGTGACAATAAAACACATTTTATTTAGATTTTTGAGAATCTAGTGATGAAAAGTGTTATTACTGACATAACACTATATACTCGTTTTATTTTATACTTTTAATTAACGTAAACCCGTTTTTGTCGTATCTTATTTCGTTATAGCTACTCGTTCTTGCGATTCTTCCGAACACTTTCACGTAATTGAAAGTTTTAACATATATTGATTTTAGTAAAGTATAAGTTTCTATGGTGAATAGTACATTTTATAAAAATTGTGATAATAAAAGTATTAACTATCGTAAACTTGTAAAATTAGCGTAACCTTCTTTCGTTTATTAATCGGGTATTTCGATTCTTATTGACACCCACGATCCTTGTTGACATGTAGTATTTATATAAATCATCTCTAACATATATGTAAATTTCGAATGCAAACAGTCCCCTAATATAATTTTTTTCCAAAATTGTTTTTATAAAACTAGTTTTTAGGACTTTTTAGCTTTACCAACTTTGTTACAAACCCATTAGAACCCTTATTATCATATGTCTTACATATATAGGTCCATTAGGTCATGTTTTGTGGCATGTGAGTCCAATGATAACAAGAAAAACATGTTATTGTTACCGATTTTCACATATACCTCATAAGTTGACTTATAGAAACAATAATTTTGTTCAAAATATAGGTATACTCTTAAGCAACATGTTAAAACTCGTATACATTCCTTTTAATTATAATATTAGTCATCCATATCTGACATAATTCAGTAGCAAAACAATGATCATAAGTAAAAATTCATTTTACATATTCTAAAGTACCCTAAATGGTGATTTAGCTAAATATAACATATGAACACATAAAATCCGAGTAATAAAATGATTAACCCTTATATATAACCTTGCTTGGATGAGTAGAGATAATAATAACATCAACACAACCCTACGTGATTTTAACCTCTTGCTAGAAAAAATTAAGGTTGAAACCCTAAGTTTTTCCCAAATACACCCCCTTTTTTTTTCCTTTCTTGCTCCATGCTTCAAAAGGTAGTACCAACTCTGAAAACCACCTTGAATATCCTTAGATCTGATGTGTGTAGACTTATATAATGATAGAAAATCAAGCTATAGATTTGTTGGACAAGGTTTATGAGAAGTGGTTACGCGAGCAAATTAGGAAGAGAGTTTTTTGTGATTTTCATGTAAAGAATATGAAGTTATGAGGTTTTTCTAATCACAATTGCAATCCCTTATTTATACTACTAGGAAGATATTTTAGTGTCTAGTTGATGTGTGCAAGGTGGCAAAGCTTCTTGAAGAAAATTGGATGACATGAGAAAGGTAGTAGCTTATCTTGGATGAGAAAAGCTGTCATGAGATCAATTTGCATTAAGATATATTACAAAGCATCTTGGTGGACTCTTCTTGCTTATCCTAGTCCATTATACACGAAATATATGTATAGTGTTATTAGCTCTATATGTATTGAAAAACATCCCCCCCCACCCAGAAAAAAATTTTTTTTTTGTTGTTGTTTTTTGTGGTGTTAATATAAATGTAGACTTAGCATTATATGAAGTATAAATGTAAGAAAAATTAAAAAATAAAAACATGAAAAATAAATAACTTAATACATTGTAATTCCATGAATTGAATTCCTTCCATAAGAATTGTATAAAGTGATAAAGACATGAAGTTTTTAAATAAACTTATGTATTGGGTATAATTTTTGGGTATTAGATGAACTCTAGTATAAGGTTAAAACGTGGGCTTCCGGGAAGGAGCCTAAACACTTTTATACCAACCGTCTAACACTTAACGTAAACCAATAAAAATAAAATGGCAAAGATGAAAAATTTATCCTACTAAATAATCATATAACACATTGCTTGATGATAAACATTTAAGTGTTTAATGCCCGTTTACATTGTATGATCATTTTTAGTTTACGCGATTTAACTTAACGTTTACAGTTTAAGAGAAAACGCGTAAAACCCTAAAAATAAATTGTGCATTACATAATGTCATATAATGACCTAAAACACGAGGTGTTATAAAAGGGGTATACGCCTTCAGCTTTGATTTCTTGGCACGCATACCAATCTAGTGCTCGGAAAAAAAAAAGGGATTTTGTCCGTTTGTCTTGTTTTTGTCCATTTTGATATATCCTACCTGTACAATACAAATCACCAAACACACATAACCATGTATTTTTCATGTATATTTTGTGTTTATGGCTCATTTTCACTGGAAAAATGAAATTTATTAAACACAATATATGTGATTAACACATAGTCAGTCACAAAAACCATGATGGCGTCACGAACTACAAGGTGACGCGTCACAAAGCATTCATGAACGTGCTTCACAAGTATGACGGGGCGAAAACCCTAATTTGGATATTCACCGAGTGTGAACGGCGTCTGACATAACCTGATGCCGTCACACCCCGTTTACTATATATACAAACTCATTATTTTCATAATTCGTGTGTCAAACCTTGGAGAGTTATAGATCTGATCTCATAGGTAATTTTTAGGGATTTTTTGTAAAGGGTTTTCACCCAGTAAATATATTACTCGAAAAATAGTTAAGTACATAGGATGTAAGTGAATCTCACATCTCAGCCCGTTACATAGGCGGTAAAGCATACATAACTACTCCTATCAAAGGAAAGCACCACATAAACACTAGCTTACACTTGAGTCATAAAGACATCAAACATAAACTATCTTCTACCACGCCCACGGAGATTGATGTCCATCATATCATAGATTGCTAAAATTTCCATTGTTTTACGTTAAACCTTTCAAATATCATAAAGTAATAAGTGATGTCATAATCTTCATCCTCAAATAGCTTTGCCAATTCAATTGTACCTTCACTTGGGCCATGAAGTATTATCATTTCTTATCAGAAGCCAACTTCAACATCCCTATCACATCCGGATTAAACCGGATCATAAAACGAACCTAATATATCGGGCCTTCCCAACATCATCCACAATCAAAGCGTTCCCATTCCAACATAATCTCTTATAAGTTAATAACACCGTTCTGCAATAGGGGTGAATATCCTTTCTGCTATAGGGGTGATATTTAGATTATCAGATGCCAAAGGTGAAGACCCATGTGTAGAAGAAACCACGCCAAAATTGGCCCCTTCTCAGCTAACTTTGAATTCCCCCCATTAGTACCCAGGTCATCATCATTCTCAACTGAATTATGTGCGTCAAATGGGTTCGTATTACTTACCTCTTGTCTAGACAATCCAGCTTGCCTTTTTTACCGCTTGTGCTAGCACTATTCGATTTACCTCTTGTCTTATTGGTAGGTTGAACCAGTCGGTTAACAAAATTATAATTAGGCTTCAAACTAACTAGAGGGCTACGAGAAGCTTGTCTTGGCATCTTCAAATTCTTTGATACATGCGAGACAGTTTTCTTAGGACATTGATCAAGGACGTGATCAAATACCTTGCAAGTTGAACATCTTGGAGGCTTCCAATCATACTTAAAATGAATAGTGCTCCTAGTATACCTCTCTCCCTCGAATTTAGGAGTATCCACAACTAGATTGTCTTTCAACTCTACCTCAGCCCATAATTCAATCATTGCTCTTATATAACTCGATCTACCCCATGACTCTAAACACATATTAGTCATATAAGAATCGCAAAAACTGACGCGCACGAAACGTGTCGAATAATATAATATAGTAATTCCCGAAGGATGTGAAAATTCCTTGAGGACAAATAATGATCAATCTTCCGGAGTCGAAGTCCAAACGAGATTTGAATTGAAAACCACGTTTATGTTTTTAAAGTAAAATGCTTGATTATCTTTTAAGATTTTTGGGTTTTAAACTATTTTTAATACTAAGAAAATTATACTATTATTAATACTAGAATTATACTAATCAATTAAACTACGAGAATTATGCTAAAAATGATCTAAAAGATTTATAAGATGCAAATGCTTGTTAAGTGATGTGAAAAGTTCGTTAAATGTGAATTACGGTTTATTAACGAATTAATTTCAATAGAAAATATAATTATCTCACAACGTTGGTTTATTTTGACAAAAACCTCTTAAAAAGATATTAATTATTAGATGTGTAGTTTGACTATTTTTCCGAATTTTGCACTTTAAAACATTTAGACCACAAATCTAAATAATCAAAGATTATTAATTAATTAAACCTTTTTTTCAAATCCACACTTAATTCCCAAATCATAATATCACTTAACAAGGACTGATAAAACTACTCACTAAGCATAATGATCAAATAAGCAAAGCTAAACATTTTATACTAATCTACACTAATTAATTGAAAAAGGATAGAAAATGGGATCGAATTGAAGAGCCGAAAATAAACGATAACCACCCGATTTAATAAGCTAAAGAAAATAATCAAATTCTTTCTAGCTTACTAAATCCTTAAGCTTCACGCCTCATGAGTAGACCGGTACCAAGATCACAAAATAAAACACAAACTGTTAAAGTTAATACAGTTATTTCAAATTCTAATTTATGTTAACTTGGCCCAATGATCTAAAGATTCAAACCAAATGCAGGCCCATATTTCAAACTTAGCTCCATATAACGAATTCAATAAAGACCCAACAGAATTCTACAAACCAAATCAAGCCCAACTGAAAATTCTACAAACCAAAACACTAGTCCAGTAGGTGGGAATTAAGTTCCATTTACTTAAAATAAGCAAGCTTCAAAGAGAATAAGCTACAACTCAATAAGCCAATGTATACGATAAGCTCACAGAATAAGCCATGATAGCAATTAAATAAACCACAAATTTCAAATTACTATAAGTAAGTAATGAAAACTAAACAAGCTAAAACAAAATAAGCACTAGAAATTCTTAACGAGACAAATAAACACTATGAGTAAGGAATCAAGAATTAATAAGTACTATGGTTATAAAGGTTTACTAGAATACGAATTCAAAAGAGTAAAAAGCTATAATGAAAACTACTAAAGACAATAAGCACTTTTATTCCACGAATCTAAATGAGAATCATTAAGCTATGCGAAATTTAAACCAATTAAGCATCAATAATCCCTAATAAGCAAACGAAAACAGCAACTAGAAATTTAAATAAGCTAAAGGCACTTAAACGACTTAAATCTCAACACGAATAAGCAAATAAGCTCACAAAATGCATCTAAACAATATAAGCTCAAATGAAATCGAATAAGCTATTTAGAAGCTTATTAAATCAGATAAGATGAGCTTCTAAAAACACTAAAATAATATAAGCACGAAAATAAGGTAGATCCGAGCTTATTCTAGCTTATTTCAACGAAAATCCTAAAAAACTTATAAGATTGATTCAAATAAGCTTTAGATAGCTTATAGGACACTAGCTTAATGTTTTTTTAGGAGTTTTGAAACGAATAAGCTGAGGAAATTAGCTTATTTAGTAAGCTAACATGCGAAAAGAAAAACAAACTAATAAGCCATAATAATAAGCAAACAATTAATTCCAATAAGCTCAAACCATCTTCGATACAATATCTCAATAAGCTCTCTAATTAAGCTAGTTACAATAAGCCAGAAATACTAAATATGTAAAACTAATTTGAAAATAAGCTAAATCTAAAAAGAAAACTTTAGAAAACTAAAAATCCTAATGATCTCAACTTGAGGGGAGTAAGTTCCTTAAATAGCCAAATAGGGGGGGTACTTTGGTAAAATCATCCCAATCATTAGAGTATAATTCGACCAATCATTGGCTTTAGGATGGCCACCTTAGACAATATGACGTGGATCCACCAATCATTGAGGAGCACGTGGCTTGCTTAACTCGTACGCTATACTTTCATCCGTTTTATTCTTTGCATTTAAATTGAAATTTTTTATCGATATGCTTCGCCACGTGGCCCATTCTTATTCGCCCATCGATTACTAATACTCTGTTACGTGACCCCATTTTGATTTAATTAGGTGGCATGTGAGGGTGATGTAAGGCTGACGTTATCACTCTTTTATAATTCAGATATTATTTTTCTATTGGGCTTTTTGTTGGGCTTTTGCTCATTTGGGTTGGTCTGGCCCGTTAAGTGAGTTACGGGCTGGCCCAATAAGATCTGAAGGCACCGTTAGACTCGTAATCTCGTACTCTTTCCAATGGCATATTTGGAGACTTTTCACGAATTAGTCTTGATCTTGAATATTAAGCACTCTTGATCGAAACGAACCTGAAAATACCCTTTTTTGCTTTGTTTTCAATCCATAGTACCTGCAAAACATAAAAATCCAAACAAATATATTTGCAATATAATTATCCATATTTTAGCATTTTCAGTCCGATTAATAGTGTTTTACGAGGTAAAAAGGATGTGTGGTTTAGCACACAATAAATTCCCCCACACTAAGCCATTGCTGGTCCCACATGCAATGTTTATAAAACAAGTCTGGAAATAAATAATTTTATCCCCTTTTAACTTATGACTCCTTACAATCAAACAAGAACAAAAAAGGTCCATTAAAAAGGGTTCAAAATCATCTAATTCACAAGCACCCCCGTATTAACCTCTTATTAAAATAAAAGAAAAAAACTAAGATAAAGTTTTTATAAAATTTATTTAAAAGGGCTTTAAGAACAGGAGTTCAAGCCATTACTGGTCCCACACGTAATGTATATAAAACACGCCCAGAAAAAAATAATTTAACATCTCCCTTCACTTATGACCCCTCACAATCAAACAACAACAGAAAAGGTCCTTTAAAAAGGTTTAACAATTATTTAATTCGTAAGCGCCCCCGTTTTAACCACTAATTGAAATAAAATAAAAGGAATAAAATAAATTTATCTAATAGGCTTTAAGAACAGGAGTTCATCATCCTTGACTTTTCACAATCCCCAAACTAAGCTTAAAACAAAATCATAATTAAATATAAGATTAGATGCTAACACTACTCATAAATGTTAATTGTGTACGCATAAGGACTTTTTGCTCTCTTATTCCTAAATCCTCTAAGGATATTATTATTATTATCGGTGAAAAATAAATTATGTCCTTATTAATGTAAAAGTTCTCGGTTTAGACCATAATTAGTTTGAAAACCATTCCTAAAGAGACGATATGGTGAGAATAAGGTCCACATTAAAGTTCTAAATTCACATGATTTAGGGGTTATCCTTTTTATTTCATCCGAAACAACTCAACTACGAGTCCAGAGACGGAGGCTTTATTTAGATAACATCGGAGTCAAAATTTGGCTTTATTATTATTATTATTATAATTCAACAATATTAGCCTTCGGTCCTTTAAACAACTGACACATCGGGTGTCCTAACAGACAAGAGCCAGTAGTCTTATTTCGACCTCATAAATTTCCTTGACCTTTTTGAAGGCTGCAACATCGGGCATCCTAAACGACAAGATGCAGCAAACTTTAATCAGTCTCGGATTATTATCACTATGGGCCTTCTTTTAAAGACTGCCACATCAGGAGAGAACCGACCAGAGACAATAAACTTTTATCATCCCACAGTTCTTATCACCCTTTAAACGACTGCAACATCGAGCGTCCTAACCGACAAGATGTAGTGGTCTTATTTCGACTTCGGTTTAGCACATATTATTATTATTACTATTTTAGCCAAATTTCAAGTCCTATGGTCTTTTAACTTCTGAGACATCGGGCGTCCTAACTGACAAGACCCGGTAGCCTATTCCCCCACAACACTGACAGAACCTTGATGTGTACCTTACTTTCACCAGAAGGGATCTTTACGAAGGGATCAAAACTAAGAATCGAAAAAACTAAAGTAACTTTATTTATTTAACAATTATATAACGTTTATTAAGCTGGTGGGAGCAAAAAGCCACAATTAACCTCTATGAGCTCTAAAAAGATCCAACTACTCCACGCTTAGCATCTAACGTATATTCAACTCTATCATTTTTTGTTCTTTGCAAAATTTTAAAGTTAAGCAAACGCTTAGTTTCAAAAGCTAAGGGGAAAGCTAGAGTGCAAAACTCGGTCAAGTCAAAAGCTACCTAGTTCTACGGGCCTACTTATTCATATATTTTTATATTTTCATCATTTTTTTAGCAAAATAAGACAACTTGGTTAAAATAGAGTTGCAAGGGACACATCAAGGCACATGTAGATCATATTTCTATAGAAATCCCCCCCAACACTTAGAATGGAATATTGGCCTCAATGTTCAAAAACATCAGGTTTTACCCCCACATTTAGGAACGAAAAAGGCAAATGCAAAAAATTCCAAGTGTGAAAGGGGAAACATATATATATATATATATATATATATATATATATATATATATATATATATATATATATATATATATATATATATAAGATCAGGATTGAGGATTCCTAAAATAATATCAAGATGAAGAACGGAGACCGAGTAATTAGTGGATTGAACACAAGCACGGGTCTTCTTGATCTTAGGAATCCTGCAAGCAAAAACGGCACCACAAACCATAGAAAGAAACACACCCCCACACTAGGGCTATAAAATCACACACTCATTTATTATGAAAATAGAAAGAAGAAAAGACACGGGTTGCCTCCTGAGAAGCGCTTGTTTATTAACGAGTCCTAGCTTGACTCGCCCCCGAATTGAGTTTTTTATGGGGGACAAAAATAGAGATACGGGACATCTAAAGAAGAGATGTCTCCTCCATAATAGAGGCAAAAGAAGGGAAAAATCTCCATCGACCATTTAGAATATTTGTTAATTTTGAAAGCTTCAGAATCTCGATGAGATAATCCCAAAGAATATTGAGAGTGAAATCCTTTTGAAGTGAGTATCCTGGGATTAAAAACTTTGTCCTCATTTATGAAAGGAAATGAAGTCATAGTATCAATTGCAGGGGACTCAGTCAAGAAAAGAGGATCACTGTCGAATGAGATTTTAGAAAATAATTTCATTGAAATTTGAAATCTCTAGAATCGGACTCCTTTGATAATGATTATTCCAGGATCAAAAACTATTTCTTCATTTTCGGAAGAAAATAAGACTAGAAGATCGATCTAAGAAAATTCCTTAGAAAGAGAGGAGTCACAATCGTGTAAAAGGAGAGGAGAATTATTAAGCACAATAGTTGTAAATTCGTTAGACGATAAATCAATTAAATCTTTCTCCAAAACACTAGTAAATTCTCCTGGATCGGCCTCCAAAACAAAATAAAAATAATCATACTCAGGTGGAGATATGATGTGGTACTGCCACTACTCTTCTATTCAATATAATCGTCATCAAAATAGAAAGCTTCATAATCTGGAAGAGAATAATCAGAATGAGTAGTGGTACTGCCACTACTCTTCTCTTTAATATCAAAGCTAAAAGTCCCATAACTAGACAAAGAATTATCAAAATGAGAAAGAAGGGTGTCGGTCTCCTCTACGAGAGAGTCAATATCCTGATAGGGAATAGGAGATGGGGAGGAAGACTCATCAACAGAATCAGATGGAGTGGGATTGCCACTAATCTTCTTATCTTTATAAAAATCGATAATATTAATGCAATGAATGGAATGAATATTTCTCGAATTATTTCTTGAAGATTTCTGCTGTTTTAGTTTATCTACTTTATGGGTCTGCTGGTGTACGTGTGATAACAGCAGCAGGTGGTCGTAGTTACAAAGAAAACAGCAGGTTTAAAAGAAAAGTCGCAACAGGTTGTTAAAGGATGTGTGTGTAGGTGTGAATGATGGCTGCGTCTGTGTGTATATGGTTGGATCTGCTAGTCATATGGTATGTACGTGGGCCTACGTGATTATTGGCAGATTGGTTATGAATTCACAGATTTGGAAGCAGTTATGATGATAAGTCGTGGTTTGGGAAAGGATATGTTTTAATATAAATCCCTGATTGTTAGGGATTGTATATTTTCCCAAAATTACTTCCTGACTTTATGGAGTGATTTGTGGAATGTACCAGATTTATAGGAATTATATTCTTCCCATATTTCTTGCTGGGCTGAATCTGAGTACATGTAAGCATATTCATTTGTTCTGATCACACTCGGTAATTCCTACTGGTCTCTTGGTTCTTGCTGGTTTCAGTATGTTCCTACTGATTATTGGTCTTGGTTTCTACTGGTCGCTATAAGTTCCTTCTGGTTGCTTAATCGGTTCCTGCTGGTAGGCTTTATGGTTCCTACTGGTCTGTTTACGGTTTCTTCTGCTAGCCTTGTCCGATTTTGCTTGTTTATGCTGCTAGTATTGTTCGATATTGGTCCTCAGACGCCCTTGGGTCTTGAACAATGATGTCGTGTATAGTTCGTTTTGGAGATTCAGTCCTTGATATAATTCTTGATTGGAACAGTTACGCGCTCTTTACAAATATTTTGGGGGGCATATGATACCATACAGTTCATGATATGATCATCACAAAATTCGAATGATCATAAGCATTGAGTGGTTTCTGGTTGATCCGTCTGAGCTCACCGAGACTATCGGCCATTGCATGTAATCGCCATGCATATATTGATTACAAGAATTATACAAAGACATTTTCTTACAAGATATTGTAATAAGCATGTCTTTTTCACTGAAGGAAGAGATGATCTATGCTACTGAGTTCATGATTCAAGCAGATGGTTAGTATATTTTTAAGGGGAAGCTTATTGTTCAAAAATACTTAACCATCTACATGCATCACTTGAGGGGAAGCGTTTCTGAGTTGCACAAGACCCCTATTGGATGATTACAAAAAGGGGAAGAAGATTTATGATGTGCAGCTTATTATTGTGATGACATGTTTTAGCATTGTTTCTTCATGCAGGTTGTTTTGTAATATCAAATAGGGGAAGATTGTTGGGATTACAGATTTGAAGATTACAAAACCTATTAGACGAAATGAAGAAAGAAGAAACAATGAAGGACCTAATATGTAATAGTTAGTTAGCTTTGATAGTAAGCTAGGGTTTGTAACCTCCCTCTATTATATAAAGAGGGTAGGCGTCTAGGTTACAGCATCCATTCATAGCAGACTTCTCCAATGAGAGTCTGAAAAATGCATAGAGCGTGTGTAGTGTAGTAGTAGTAATTAGTAGTTTTATTATGTTCAATAAAGAAAACCTTATTAGTAACTTTGATCTTGTTCTTAATTATTATTCCGCTGTGCTTAATCAATCATTGTTATAATACCCTAGTTGAGTCCAGATCTTGGATCCTAATCAAGAAACAGTCTTGGATCCTAGTGTTATGGAACGCAATGCAGATTATGCAGAAGAGCTTGCTAAGCTTCAACGACAAGAATATGAAGCTAAGGACGCAGCTGCATGATATGGTTATTTGTTCTCACAAGAAACAGCAGAAATACTAAGTCAAGCTGAAGCTGAAATTCAAAACCAAGGTGTTTCTGCTGATAGGGATCCTGCTGGCATTGATTCTGCTGGTGGTGTATCTGCTGGTAGTACTTCTGCTGGTAGTGATCCTGCTGGTGGTAATCCTGCTGGTCGTTTTCAACCTGCTGGTAGTTATGAACCTGCTGATCAGGGCAATCCTGCTGTCAGTACATCTGTTTCTGCTGACTTCATTCCTGTACATGCTGATGAGTCTACACTTCCTCCTGGTCAATCATTGGGCTCAAGTGAATACACTACACGATTTCCAGTCCCTTCTGATGTGTGCAAGGATCAACTCTCATCTGGCATCTTCACATCTTCCTCTTATGATGATGATTTTAGTGCTACTCTTACAAATTTAGCACCTGCTGTGGAAGTGAATCCAGTTCCTACAAAAAGGGTGAACACAATTCATCCTCAGTCTCAGATTCTTGGTGATCTTGCTTCTCCAGTTCTGACAAGAAGCAGAGCTCAAAAATCCAAGTTTGGTGAAAGTGCTTTCATTGGATATATTCAAGATCAACAAAGGACCAATCATACAGACCAACTTCATTGTCTGTTTGCTTGCTTCCTTTCTCAGTTAGAACCAACTAGTATAGCTAAAGCACTTGAGGATCCTGATTGGGTTGTTGCTATGCAAGAAGAGATGCAACAGTTCATCAACCAGAAAGTATGGACACTTGTCCCTTTACCTGATGGCAAAAATGCAATAGGGACAAAATGGATTTTGAAGAACAAGAGGGATGCCAGAGGAATAGTTGTAAGGAATAAAGCAAGGTTGGTTGCACAGGGACACAGACAAGAGGAGGGCATTGATTATGATGAGGTATTTGCACCAGTGGCCAGAATAGAGGCAATCAGACTGTTTTTGGCTTTTGCTTCTTATATGGGCTTTCTTGTATATCAGATAGATGTTAAGAGTGCCTTTCTCTATGGAGAAATTGAAGAAGAAGTGTATGTCACTCAGCCTAAAGGCTTTGAAGATCCTTACTTCCCAAAGCATGTATACAGAGTGGTTAAAGCTCTGTATGGACTTCATCAAGCACCTCGAGCCTGGTATGCAAGATTGTCTGCTTTTCTGTTACAACACAATTACAGAAGAGGTACTATTGACAAGACACTGTTCATCAAGAAAGATTCCAGGGATATACTCTTGGTACAGGTTTATGTGGATGACATCATTTTTGGGTCAACCAATAAAGCCTGGTGTGATGAATTTGAGGTGTTGATGAAAGGTGAATTTGAAATATGAGGTGCTATGGGAGAGCTGACTTTCTTTTAGTTCTCCAGTAAACAGTTGCCTATGGTCTTTTATCAGTCAAGACAAGTTACGTTAAAGATATGCCTTACTAATATCGACATGGAATCTGTAAGAACTGCAACAACACCCTATGAAGCTGCTAAGAACTAATTGGAAAGATGAAACTGATCACCAGTTAATGTCATTTGTAAACCGATTCCAAATTGGTTCACTTATGTATCTCACTGCTTCAAGACCTGACATAATGTTTGCAGTTAGTGCTTGTTCCCGACATCAAGTTACTCCACTGACTTCTCATCTGAATGCAGTCAAGAAAATTTTCAAATATCTAAAGGGGCAACCAAAACTCGGCTTGTGGTACCCTAAAGATTCTCCCTTTCAGTTGGAAGCCTACAGTGACAGCGATTATGCTGGTTCCTCATGGTTGAATAGTAAATCCACTACAGGTGGATGTCAATTTCGGGCAGCAGGTAATCTCTGGCAGTGCAAGAACAGACTATTGTGCTACTTCCTCACTGAGGCGAGTAATGTTTGCTGCTGCATAAGCTGCTGTGCAAAGTTTTCTTTTGGATTCAGAACCACTGCTAGGATTATGGTTTCAACGTTCATGAATACCAAAATCTTCATAGACACTCAGAGCACCATATGCATTGTGAACGAACCCCTGTCGTCCCATCATGCGACCAAGCAAATTGAGATTAGGCATCACTTATACAAGATGCCAAGAGAAGAACTTGATTCAAGTCTGAAGATTCACACCATGACAATCGAGGCCTGATTTACGGCGAGGGGACCAAGGGCATATGATGGACGGGCCTAGATTTGCGTGATCAGTAGTCCAATATTGGATGGTAAATCCCAGGGCTTGGGTGGTCGTGTGTGAATGGTTTCTATATAGGGGAGTTATAGGATCGACTAAGGGTGGAGCTTGTTTTGTAACAGCTATACATAGACACGAGCTGAGGAAGTGACTACTTTTAACTTTATCGTAGCTAGATATGTGTTTTGTGGATTACTATTTTCTTGTGTTGCATGGTAGTCAATAGCTACTGCATATTCTGATTTTCTGCTGGTATATAAATCCCTCCTGCTGTCAATTTGGGTTTCTGCTGGTGGTTCTATTTTTTCTGCTGGTAAGTTATCCTTCCTGCTGCAAGTTTGGTTTCTGCTGGTAGTTCTATGTTTCTGCTGGTAGTTATCCCTCCTGCTGCAAGTTTGGTTTCTGCTGGTAGTTCTATGTTTCTGCTGGTAGTTATTCCTCCTGCTGCAAGTTAGTGTTCTTGCTAGGTAGTTTATATGGTCTGCGTAAGTTATTCTTTCCTGCTGGACAATGGTTTCAGCTGTTGGTCTAGGTTTCGTGCTGGTAGTGTTATCTTTTCCTGCTCAACGACTTGGTTTCTCCAGCGTCTTGGTTGTACTATGGTTCTGCTGGAAATTATTGTTCCTGCTGGTAGCTATGGGCTATGCTGCTGGTAGATTCATTTCTGCTGATAGTATCCAATCCTGATGGTGGACCAATGTATCTGCTGCCTGACGCGTGTGTGCTGGTCACATATCAATTCTGCTGATTGACTTGTTTCTGCTGATCTCTTTAAGACTTGTTACTTTTACTTTTACAGCTGTGACTTTCAAACCTGCTGGGTCTTAAAAATATGCAAGTTGGTATAGTTTTCGTTATTAAATTTCAATTAGACGGCGCTTTGGCGGTCTCCACTTGCCTAAAAGCGGCGGTGCAAGTTGATTTTCACTCAATTTACTCAACTTCCGAGGTTAATAATTGTACAAAAACGAATCGAATAAAAGGTTATTTTTTCACATTGGTCATCATTCACTTAATTACCCCCACTACCAAATTTTCATCCTTCCCCCCACACAACAACATTCATCAAAATCTTTTGCCTTGCATACTCGCACCATCAATCTACATTCCGTCATCACCATGGCGGCACTCCAGTAAAAGATGATCACAACCGAATCGCAACTTTTTTTATTGGTGAGAGAAAGAGGATTCGATGACTCATTGATATCCTCAGCTACTTGGACCACTCTCCATTGAGGTACGCCTTAACACATGACCCTCCGGTCGTGTTTGACTCATTGGTCAAACAATTTTGGGCAACAGCCACAGTCCGCCCAAATGCTGCTGGGTCTCATGACCGAGTTGCAGCTATTGACGGCCGTGAGGTGGTCGTGACTGAGAACGCTCATTAGTCTCAGTTACAACTTGATGATGCCAATTGCATCTTAGACATGCAAAATTGACGATAATTTTAGCGGGTATGGCGGCGATTGGGTATTCCGCCAGGGCGAACCCTTACTTTCTTAAGCACCATCTCTCCTCCCCAATGGAATTTCCTGGTACATACCATATTTGCATTGACTGAGCCCAAGGCAGAAATTGAAAATCAATTTCCGAGTTCCATTGCCACAGCCCTTATTTGTTTATCAACTGGTAGGGTTTTATATTTTTTTACAGCTTTATCTTAGAAGGACTGATTGCGAATGTTAAGGCTACAAGGCATAAATTTTTAATGTACCCACGATTTTTACAAATGCATGTGGCCATAGAGACAGCTACAGAACCCATCGACCCCACTTTTGGTTTTTACTCTCGGAAACTGTATCTATATGAAGTTAAAATGGGAGGGAGCGGCAATACCTTTGACACCACCCATGCATGCCATAGCTAGCTGCGGGAATGATGGCTGCTGATGAGAAAATGTTCTTTGCCCATAGCAGTTTGCTGGTAAGTCCAGCTGAGCACAACCCTCCTCCTGTTTTCCCCTGTACGGAACCAACACCTGTGAGAGGCTGCCTGAACAGAATTGAGTAAACCTATTCCCTGTCCTCGCCTATACTGACTGTAGACCCATGGCCTTCTCTGTTCCTTAGCACCTTCTCCCATTAGGAATCCTACACCTGAGCCTGCGTCTCCACCTACCCCGCCCGCACAGACTCTGCGTTTTGAGGAGCCATTAGTGTTTGGCCCTGTCCCTAAACCAGCTGGATATGTGGACCCTGATAATATTGACCCCATCATTTTTGGCCCACCGCCCCGTCCCTATGACTTTGTTGACCCTGCTCTTGAGGAATCCGTTTTCTTTGGTCCCCTACCTAGGCCTGCCAACTATATTGAGCCTGAAGACTTTACTAATCTCAATTCCATGGAAGATGAGACCACTCTTGGTGGATTCCATGAGGAGACACATGCTGGCCCCCTTGAAAAAATGAAGCACCACACCAACAGCCGATGCCTGCTGGTCGGGCAGAGGACCCAGCACTTTTCTAACAATATATCTGGCAAAGATTGACAGGTGTATGGGACGGATAGACACATTGGAAACTCAGCCTGGGAACCTCAAGAATAATCAGGGGGGCTTCAATTTTGACAGCTTTGTTTCCCGCGTAAAGAAGTTGGAGCGAACAGTTATAACACTATAGGGACAAGCCCGGTTTAGATGGGTGATGCTCCAAGCCACAGAAGGGATGTGGATATTTCGAGGATGAGGTTACCTTGACGGATTTATTCACTGGATGGCATCTGAGGCTCTCGGTCACGCTCAAGCTGCTGCTCCCTCTGTGGATATAGAAGAACGCTAAGTAAGGAGGAGGTCTCTTAGGCTAAAGAGGTCGGTCATAGACGTGCCAGAACCCGGTTCTATACTCCGGCTTTTTTGCCAGATCTCATGCTCCCGTTCTAAACTAGATGTTCCAACCTCCAGCGGATATCTCCTAAGTCGCATGGTCCGTCCGTTGGTAACGGGTTGTAGTGGGGTGGGGTGTGTGTGCTTTTAAGGGCAAGGCTCACCAAGCCATAGGTGACATTCCCTGCTGAGTTTCTTGCAGAGATGCACAGCCAGAAGACGCCTCGTAGAACGAACAGCAAGTCGGGATTGTTCCAGCAGTTACAGGCTGAGGAATTTGGCTACAGGCAAGACGTGCCTCCTGTTTCTGAGCAGCGTGCGAAGGAATTTAGATGAACTCTTGCTTGCTATGACCAACACGGACTTGTTAACTTTATGATGCAAGTCGTACAAATCCTGCACTGGCACGTGAGCTTTGGGAGCTGATGTCACCGAAGAACAACTTTATTGAGCGCAAGGACTCCATTGAAGGAACGGAAGAAGATAAGAGCCGTTGGCAGATTTAACGCTAATCGGCACAACAAGGATAAGACCGCACACGCAATCAGAATTCACCAAAATGATTCGTAACTTGGTGAAAAATCAGTTGGTGTGCGGCTCATAATGGTACTATCACTATGAAAGCTCTGTCCCACGGCTATGTCGAAGCAACATGCGACTGACAGAATACGAGAATATCTGCAACTCTGGAAAAGGCTCTTATTGAGATGCTCAATCTAATCTATTTCGACCCAAGCCTGCTAATCACTGAGCCTCCTTCTAAAAGACAAACGTGGGTTTGAACTACTTCATCACAACCCTTGTTGTTCCTGCTGCTACCACACACCCTGCTGATGATCCCGAGTCTGCTGGTGGTAGAAGTTTTCATCCTGCTGGTTCTACTCCTATGTCTGGTTCTGCTGTTCCTGAAACTGCTGGTGGTCCACTTGACACTACTGGTACATCCTTTAGCGTCCAATATTCCACTTCACACAATGACTTCTTTCTTGCTGCTTTCACATCATGAGCTTGAAGATCACCTTTGCAATTCTGACGATAGTTCTTCCCCGTCCCCGGTCTCACTGACATGTACCCCAGATGTTTCTGGTTGTACCCCACGCAAGGAGGCATTCATGCGTTTTTCTTGGATAGTGATGAGGACGAGCAGATAGGTCTGTCTCGTGTTGCTGCTGAACCGGACTCAGATGATGAAGTCCTAGCTGAGATTCTTCTTCCGCGGATCCCGTACTGTTTCCTGGTTTTCTGCTGCTAGGTAGTTGTTTGTGGACAAACTCCCCGAGATGATGAATTTTGATCCACGGGTAAGGTTGAACCCAGTTCTTTTCTGAATCTCCCACTTCTCCTCCTCGGTCTGGTAGTAAACATCGGCGGGTGCGATTGTATACCTCTTTGTGGGATAGACCAGTTGACGACTTCCTCAGTTCTGAGAGTGAGAGTGATGATGATATAGAGGAGTATATTCCCCCTATTCCGTATGGCGCATTTAAAGATTGGGAGATTGTGCGTTGCCCGCTTCGTGACACTTACTATCATGTGTATCATCAGGAAAATCGACGGCACAGGAACTTTTTCTACCTGAAAGAGTTGCTCCCTCATGTCTATCGTGAGGATCTCCTTCTTTTACGTCGACGGATGAACAGGTATTTTCGGCTCAACCCAGATGTAGATATTGGTTTAGACCTTTGGAGAGACGTCAATCTGTTGTGTCAGTCCCTTCATTCTGATGATGTGGAAGATTTTTGGAGGACACAAGATGAATGGGTTGTGAGTGGTTGGAGGTTATATCCCAAGAGCTCTGTTCATGTACTGGACTTAACGAATGGGAAAACTGTGTATATGTTTGTGGACAAGTTTTATCCGATCCGGGCTCCACTGCTGGAAAGGATGTTACGCCACAGGCTCACAGTTCCACCCTCATACTGTCGGGATGTTGTGGTTGCTGGAAGTGTTATTCAGACGATTCAGGATGGCTTGCGGGAATCCTATGAGTGTCTTGCCTCTGCTCCTATGTAAGTTTGTGTATTAGTTAGTGGTTCTTTTCAATAGTTTCGTTAGTATTATTTAAAAAAAAAAAAAAAAAAAAAAAAAAAAAAAAAAAAAATGTGTACTCTGAGTTAGTGTTACTGCTAGTCTTGTGTTGTATCACTTTGGTGTTAGTGCTTGCACTGCACGACAAATGGTTTTCAGCTAACCATGGCTAACAGCCAAGAAAGAGTCTGGCTCATCATTGCAAACGGCTTTGGTGAGTAACTCAAATCCGTTGATGGTTGCCAGGTTACCAAAACCTGGATGGTATTCATTTTCCATATTCCTGTTGGGATGAAAAATGGCTAGTCCAGGAGCAAACGGCTCCTGGTAAAGACTTCTCAAATCCGTGTATAGTTGACAATTTACTAAAAATTGTATGGTTTTCAACTCACCATGCTTGTCTAAGTGCAGAGTTGACTAGTCCATAAGATTATGGCTTATGGTAAAGACATGCAAATCCATATTAGATGGTTGACACTTTACCAAAAAGTGGATGGTATATCAACTCACCATGTTTCATGTACAAAGAGTTGACATGGTTATCAATCCACCATGGAATTTACCTTTTCTAGGGTGCCCAAAGATTGGACCTAGATCCCTGAGCAGACGGGCTACAGGTAAAGGCATATCAAATCCGTTGATGGCTGTAATGGTTTGCCAAAAATCATATGGTATTCAACTCACCAATGTTTCAAGTACTGAGAGTTGAAATGGTTCTCAGTTGACCATAGGACTTACAAACCCCCCTTTTTATTCCCCCACCCCCCCCCCCCCCCCCCCCCCCCTATTGTGTTGGGGGGGCCCCCCCAAAGAACTGACTACTCCAGAGTTAATGGCTAACTGGTAAAGAGACATCAAATCCATTTACATTTTTCAATGATTCACCTCTCACAGGAGTTAACACACCTGGAAGTGATGAGAATAGACTGAAATTTTTCTTGATTTGATGTACATATTTGTCATTGGTGCTGTTGCTGCAAAGTCTGGAAGTTGCTGCTTAGAGATGTTGCTGTCTCATTTGATTCTGCTGTTCATCGAGATCATGCTGATTCTTTGGATGCTGTTGTGCCTTCTCTAGTTTCTGCTGCTTGTTGTACTGCTGCTGGTTACTTTGCATACTGCTGCTGTTTTGTTCCTGCTGTTTTTCAATCCTCTTGCTTCGAGAAGATCTATCTAGAAACTTGGTTTTAACGGAGTCAACACCAAGTTTAGGGGAGGATTGTTGGAACTTATTGAAAACGACTAAGTGTCGTTTCTGCTGTTAGAGATGTTCGCTTCTGCTGATAGCATTAAGTCGTTCCTGCTGGTAGTTCAAGTAACGTTCCTGCTGATGTTTTTCGGCATGTCATGTTCCTCGGTCCTGCGACAAGAGATATAATCTGCTGATTATGTTTCTGCTGGTCATGTTCTCGTTCCTGCTGACAGAGATAGAATCTGCTGATTGTTATTAATAGACGTAATTAATGTAATTAAGGAATTATAATTAGTAGTATTATCTCATTAAATAAGGAAAGAGATAAATTAGTGAAGTGATTTGAATTGATTATATCTCTTCTACAAGATTTTAGAGTATTATCTGTTGACCAATTTAGGGTTTCTTCTCTATAAAAGAAACCTTTAGCATTAGGGTTTACACCGATTGTAAAAACACAAAATCAATTTATTAACAATAGAGAGATCCATAAGATCTTTATTCATATAATTCTTCTTATATGAATCTTTAGTTTCCGCCTAAACATTTGATAGAGTCTCTCACGTATATGCTTGTGATTACATAAGTACTATACAACCACAAAGGCTAGAAGATCTATCTAGTTCAAGATCCTATCACTATCACTGGTTATTTCAGTATCTAAATGATTCACAACATTCGACTGTTGAGAAGACGGCATCACCTACACAGCTTGATGTGCCACATTATTATTCATATTATCATGATTGTGTACCTCAGCAAGAGCATCTAAACCATAATGAGATAAATTCGCCATGAGAGTAAGTTTGGTAGAGTTGAGTTCGTTACAATCAGAGTCATATGCATCTAAATCATCAGCTTGATAAGCAGCATTATGAGTAATGACAGTCTGTGTGCTTTGACCTTCAGGAATATATGGATCTGCAAAAAAGCTAGTTCCTCCTTCATTTAGAATTTGACCAGTCTTTGAGCTTGTACCAGCAACACTTTCTCCTTAAAACACGAATCATCCCTTTTTCTCTTTGGTTTGGTGCACTGTCTGGACATGTGGCCTTCCCCTTTGCAGTTATAGCAAATAACCGTCCTTTGTTTCCAGAATTGCTTCCACTTGCTCTTGGAGTGTAAGACCTGAAGTACCCGCAAGCAAAGAATGTTTGTCGTCCCCTAAAATTGGTTGTAGTGTAACTCTTCCATTAATAATTGGTACTTGTTTGCTAGTTAGACGAGTTCTCCTGTTTTTTTCTCATACTGATTATAGTAGTGGATAACGGGAGGTGACAACTGCAGTCAAAAATGACATCATGTGATTGGATGCACATATGGGATCATCACCTTCTAGAACACAGAACAATTTAACCCGAGTCTTGTTTGGAAAAATAAGATTTGTGGTTATTATGGGGAGGATATTCCATTGAGGGATGGATAAATGATGGAGAGAAGAAACTTGTGGTGAAATTGATGATTGAAAATCATTGATGGATACATTACTGCAAGAGGTTGTTTGATGATTGATGAGTTGAGTATAGTTTGAAGACTGATAAGTTCAGACCATACTGTGGAGATGGATATGTTGAAGCTGTGGTTGAAGGATTGAGAGTTTGGTATGTGTAGATACATGATCTGATAAGGTGACTATGTAATTTGTGAGATGCAACTAAAGTAAGAAATCGGGTTACGTTCATAGCATCAAACAACTTCTTTGCATTATCGTTCATGAGTGAACCTTATTGAGCATGAAGCTGATCAACATTGGTAGTATGCAAGTCTTTGACCAACTTAACATCAGTAACGAATTTGCTCCATTCATAAGGAAGAGTGTTCAGAAACTTGGTATTAACTTAAAATTGCTCCAGTGGCAACTTGTAGATGTTCATATCATTGAGTAGCAATGTGAATCTCAAGTAGTACTCATGTAACGACTCTCCTTTCTTGTAAGTGAACATAATCAACATTCATCGTACAACTTACACTCTGCGTTCTTGCTTGGTTAACGACGTTCCTATGCCAAAGAGCATTTAATCTTCTCCCAAAGATCCTTGGCTACAACGATGTTGACTCACAAGAGCATAGATTTTCTGTGGAAGGCTTTGGAGAATGATATTAATTGCTTTGATGTCACAATCATCTTGAATGGCTTCTGTAGGGGTGAGCTCAGTATATTCCTTAAGTCTTGTTACACCATCCGCTGTGATTGATGGCTAGACGAGTGGACCTTTCTCAACGGAAGCAAGTATCATTCTACCATGTGGTCTATTCATCATATAAAGTTCCTTCTAACTTTTCCATGAATCATACAAATGTTTTCAAGCATCGGTGGTTTTTTTGTCACCACGCCCGAGAGAAGAATTTAATCACAAGATCGTCATTGATACGTGGTATCAAAAAGATTACTAATTGATCAATCGGTGGTAGAAAGAAATTGTTTTGAATGGGTGGTTTTAGTCTGAAATAATTCTGAACTACACGGGATTTTACAATTCTCGACAAAACCAAGAAAACAAGTTAATGTTTCACGGGATTTTACAAGTCAAAGAAAGAACCGTATAATTTAGAAAATTTGAGTTGATAGTTTTTGACTAGTTTGGATTTCACCTGGTTCGGTTATCGAGTTCGGAGTAATCAACAAAAAACTAGTTTCGGTTTCCACGGTTCGTATATTAGTTCATGTCAAACAAAAAACTAGTTCGGTTCTACTGGTTCGGTTCATTAGTTCGCTTCCAACTAGGATCAACTCGTTCGGTTCCAACTGAGATCAACTTGTTCGGTTCCTACTAAATCAACTAGTTCGGTTCTAACTAAAGAAAACTCGTTCGGTTCCAACTGAGATCAACTCGTTCAGTTCCAACTAAAACAACTCGTTCGGTTACAACTAAAATCAACTCGTTCGGTTCCAACGAAAATCAACTCGTTCGGTTCAAACTAGAAACAACTCGTTCGGTTCAAACTAAAACAACTCGTTCGGTTTCAACTACAAGCAACTCGTTTGGTACCAACTAAAACAACTCATTCGGTTCTAACTAAAGTCAACTCGTTCGGTTCCACTGGTTCGGTTAACTAGTTCGGTTAACTCGTTCGATCTTCTAGTTTCGGGTTCAACACAAACAAGACTAGTTTATCGGTTGTAACTAAGATGAAACCCAGATTTTCAAACCAAAAAGACACATTTTTGATGGTTTTTTGCAAAAAATATTTGTACAACTATTGTTACTAAACAGCCTATAGGAAACAAGAAAAATGACAACTTTTTATAAAAAAAAAAAAAAATATAAGGTTTTTAAGCGAAAAATTTAAAATCAAGATTTTGCTCTTTGTAAATGGTTTTGAAACACAAATCAAAAGACAAACGACAAAACTAAACACAAGACCCACATCCAAGCTCTTGAATACCAATTGAAGAAACCGGCAATCTTAATGGAATGCAAGAAACTGAGAGATAAGTGGTTGAAAATTTCTAGAGAGAGAAAGACAGATAATAATATTAATGTGTGTGAAAAATGTGAAATGAAACAACACAACCACCACTCTAAGGCATGAGAGGGAATATAAACTACATACTAGGGCCGACCATGGCCTTAATGGGCCAGACTACTTACTAACTAATCAAAATAACATACTACGGGGCTAAGACTATTACAACTTGGAAGTGACCGATACTTTTCCTTGTTGGCCAACACTTTTTCCTGTTCCTTGAATGTAATAATACTTGAATCACTCAAGAGTCTTTTTGGTTCAGCTGAAGCATGTATATATCTACCTGTATTTTAAGGTAGTCATCATTAGGCTTCTCAGTTTGAGATTTTGTTTGTTGGAGGTTTATTCCTGATTGTAGCTACTCTTTCTTCAGCCAACTGCTTCTTCCTATTTTCAAAATACTCTGCAAGTAACTTGGCTCTTTCATCTACAATATACTTTTCTTGTTCTTCTTGAGTCCATCTGATAGCTAATTCTTGATCAGCATCTATTCTTACTTTAACTTCATTATACAAATTTGCAATGTAGTTCAAAGATGCTTGCTCTTGTCTCTGTCTCTCCAATCTAACTTCTTCATCAAGTTCTGCTTGAACCTTTAATGCTATTTTAGCATCTCTCTCAATTTGTACTTCACCTTGATCCTTTGATTTTACTTTTACTGGATCTCTTTGGGTAGTAGCTCCCAGTATATCTTTAGATAGAGGCTCCCGATTCTATTGAGTTTAAATATGTGATTCATGATCTTAGGGCAATAATACTATGTCCCCATGGAAAATCTGTTTTCATGATACTTACTGTTGTTCCATGATAATACTATTTTCCATGATAATACTGTTTTCTATAATAATTGTACTCATTGCAATTATTACACTTATAGGCGTATAACAACATAACCCACTGCCTATGATGACTTGTATTCACACTATTTATCGTAAACCTATGAATTTCACTCAACCTTTGTGTTGACTTTTTAGCATGCTTATCTCAAGTAATTGAGCAACTTAAGGCACGAAGTGGCACGGACTTTAAGATGGCTAAACTGTTATCATTCAAACTTTATGTTTTTAGATGTTGGGACCTCACTTTTTGTAAAAACTCTATTGAATAAATGAATGATAACTAAATTTTCTAAAAACGTCTCTTTACGATTCGTTTTCTATGATTATGACTGTAAATATCCATCTATTAATTTAGATGCAATTTAATATCCATCATATCACCTTCTTACAGGGAAATTTTTTGCTTTATCTCAATATGCAATGTAACATGCACCTCTAAAGTAAACGAGATCACACAACCTCTATCAATGCCATCTATATCTATGTTTATATCATATAAACATCCTAATATGTCAAGTCTATATCCTAATATCATTTTTACTAAGTACAGTATCCATTTAACGTACTTTTCAAAACGTTATTTCAAAACAAGCATTAAACGTTAACGTTTACATCAAAACCCTAATTATATGTAATGTATACATATAAAATGAAAGTAAAAGCCTTTAAAACATATGTACAAGTGTACAATGCACCATATTTGAATCATATTTTCCCTCCAAGTCAATGTACAACTCATTTAAGCTCAATGTACAAGTCAATAATGCCTAAAAACCTAATTAGGTCATTTAAGCTCTTAAACCATGTTTAAACTTTACACCACTTTAACACAAGGTACAAATACTTAATTCATGACTCCTAAACCCTAATCTATCCATAATCTTATCCCTAATCCATGTTTTAAAACCCTAAATCATAAAAACAAAACCCTAAACCCGAATTTCACTTTCAACTAAAAACTAAACTCTAAACCTAAAACTAAGCCCTAAACCTTATTCCTAAGCCCTAATCTAAGTCCTAACACTAATCCTAAACCTTAATCCACCCTTAATCCTAACCCTAATCCACATTTTAAAACCCTAAACCCTAACCTGAAAGAAAAACCAACCCGACACTATTTTCTTTCCATTTTGACCCATTTTACACCTCAAACTCAAACACAAACAACAATGGAGTCTTAAACCAAGCCAAGGAGGATCAAGGAAGAAGTATAAGATCCATAAGCTCAGAATAGAAGCCAAGAATGAAGAAAAAGGAGCCCTTGAAGTCGTTACTAGGCGTACGAACCCGAAAACCCCATTTCGACCCATTTTAGCTCAATTAAGCCTAAGATCTTGTTTCATAAGCTTATAATATATATTAGAATGTTCATAATACTCTTAATATCATATATGAACTCTTGTTTGAAGCTTTGAATCCTCAAAACCATGTATTTTTGGTTAAAACCCTAAAAAACGACCCGTTTTGATTTTCTAGCTAACGAATACTTTTTCTAAACTTTTGTTACGTTAGAACATCTTATTTTAGATTATTCTAATAAGCTATAACCTGCAAATATAATTTGGAATCATAAAATAAGCTTGCATGGCTTTTTGGACTTGTTTTGCAAATATATTCCATGCATGGGGTATATATCATAACTTTCTGAAACTTATAACTAAAGGGGCTAAACATGTCATTTTCTTAAAGTTATAACTATAAGGACCTATTTTGCCATGTTTTAAAGTTAAAGGTTTAACATATATATACTTTTTATATAAAGGACTAAACTTGTAAAAGTTTATAAACCAAGGGTATATATTGCAAATTTTGCAAACTTATAAAATATGATATTTTTATACTAAATATAAAAATATATATAAATTCTAGCTTTTGAAAAAACTTAAAACTATAATGTATCACATTACTAGGGAGCTTCATGTAAGGGGTTTCATTTTGGTATACGTTTTGACGAGTTTGCTGGATTTACGAATTAAAGTGTCCTGGCTCCTCAAACATTTACTACATGACCTCTGAATTATGATGGCCTGAACAGTGATACAATATTTCCATAATAAATCCAATCAAAATGATATTTCATTATGACATAAAACATATCCAATCAAACTAAAGACTTGACATATTACCCAGGTTGTGTGACGAAGCCGTTACTTTCATTTCATATACTTTTGCCATCAATCAGATTTCCTTGTACAGTTAAGGTAAGTTCATAGCCTCTTATTTTAATCTTTTAAATGTTTTATAAACCCACGAGCGGGATACATGCTATAAACTATAAATGCAAGTATTTTTCTGTATTATATCCTGATACATTATTGC
This sequence comes from Tanacetum coccineum, assembly GCA_026074375.1. Classification (NCBI taxonomy): domain Eukaryota; kingdom Viridiplantae; phylum Streptophyta; class Magnoliopsida; order Asterales; family Asteraceae; genus Tanacetum; species Tanacetum coccineum. The sequence goes on along the minus strand of BQNB010053917.1, from coordinate 3,742 downwards.
CTAAGTAACTATTTTGCCATTAAGACCCCATTATCATGAACTGTTAATTACTCTACGGAGTAAGCGCGAATGTTGTGAATAGATCTATTTGGGACTAGACTCATATTGAACCTCAACTATAATAAATGCAGTCTATACGACAAACTTCATCTAATGTCTGTACTCCCAACTCCGAAAATTACAATCTTGCTACATGAATAATGCAGTATAGGTGAGCATGCCAATGTTAACAATCAAGATACTTGAACTTGCTAACAAAAAAGCTTTAGTTAAAAGATCTGCCACATTGTCCATCAGTGATGAATTTTCTGCACCTAAGATTAAAGCTTCTTTTAATAAGCATCCCTAATGAAGTGGTAGATCCTATTCTCTAATATGACTTTATTTTGGAGTGAAACACTGGATTTTTTTAATAAATTTTTGGGGGGGGCATATTGTGTCTTTCGCATTATCTATGTAGAATCTTTGTGTTCATAAAATTGAACCAAAGTCTAACATTGATTCTGAATCCACTAATTACTTTTCACACACTACAGTTGCGGCAGTCAAGTAGCAACATACTATGACCTCTGTAGTATCAGATCGTAGCCACAAAAATTGTGTAGATCTGCATTCTATGCACTGACAAGAAACATAAGTCTCCTGCACAAGAATTGACGCAACCCTCCTGTTGTGGTATTTCTCTGTCAAGGATTTGCTACATCATATCACTATATGAGTAGGCTTCAGGTGCCAATTGATTGACACTCTTGGGATTACTAAAGGCCCAGTTTGGGTTTGACTTTGAGGTACCTAAAGATCCTCTTCACATTCTGAAGATGTGAGGTTTTTGGAGTTACCTGAAACATGGAACAAGCACATACTACAAACATAATATCAGGCCTAGAAGCAGTCAAGTACATTAAAGAGCCAATCATGGATCTATAAAGATGTTCATCCACATCAGCAGCTTCTTCATCTTTGGTCAAAGACTTCTGGGTCTCAATTGGAGTACTGGCAGTCTTCACACTAGCAAAATCAAACTTCTTCAGGATCTCTGCAACATACTTATCCTGACTTATGAAAATACCATCTTCTTTCTGTTTGACTTGTAATCCAAGAAAGAAGGTGAGCTCTCCCATAGAACTGATCTGAAATCTGCTCTTCATTAATGCCTCAATTTCATCACACCAAGACTTCTTTATAGAACCAAAAATAATATCATCCACATAAACCTATACCAACATGATATCATTCTTGTCATTCTTGATGAAAAGAGTCTTGTCAATGGTTCCTCTTCTGTATCCACTCTTCAACAAGAAAGTAGATAAAGTAGCATACCATGCTCTGGGAGCTTGGTGTAAACCATACAGAGCTTTTACAACTTTGTAGACCTTCTTAGGGAACTTAGGATCAACAAAACCTGGAGGTTGAGACACATACACTTCCTCATCAATTGTGCCATATAAGAAGGCACTCTTCACATCTATTTGATAAACTATGAATCCCATATAAGAAGCAAAGGGCTTAAGATCCGATGGCCTTATACAATCCTTAGCATCAGGAGCAAAAACTAATTATTAGTCTATCCATTCCTTTGTCCATATCCCTGGGCAAACCAACCTTGCCTTATTCTACTACAAAACCTCTTTTCATCCTTATTATTCTGTAAACCTTTTGTCCCAGTGGCCTTCTTACCAAAACTTCCTCAACTGCTTTGACGGGTGCAGGAGTAGTAACAACTAAAGCTTTCATTTGATTCATCATTTGGTTCATCTTGATAGTCATCTTATCCTCGAGAGAAGCGGCTATTTGTTGCATATCGAAAGAATTATTAGAAAGTGAAGAATTAGAAAGAGGAGCATCCGTACTCACTCTTGAATCATTAGCACGACTTCTGGAGTAACGAACTTTTGACTTGCTTTCAATAATTGCTAAACCTTCTTGAGGCATTTTGTCCAAGAAATTGCCACCTGCTGCAGAATCTAAGGCATCTTGATCATTTGAATTCAAAGAATTGTAAAAAGTATCAAGTTGGTGGAGTTCTGAAAAGCCATGGTGAGGACATTGACGAAGGAGTCCTTTAAAACGTTCCCATGCTTCATTAAAGGCTTCGTTTGGTTTTTGGTAAAAAGTAATGATCTCATTCCGATAGTAAGTGGTTTTTGAAGGTGGGAAGTATTGGTTTATGAATTTTGAAACAAGGTCGTCCCATGTGAGAATTGATCTAGGAGGTTCCTTGTCTAACCAATCTCGGGCTTCACCGTCTAGAGAAAAAGGGAAAAGCAAAAGCTTAACCGAAGTGTTCGGAACTTCTGGATGTCTAAACGTTGAAGTGACCTTATTAAAAAATCGAAGGTGATTGTGGGGATCTTGTCTACCCGTAAACTTATTACTTTGCACAAGATTGATTAGCAGGCTGCCCTTAAGCTCTGACAATTGTTGGCATTGATCGGTGGAACAACTATACATCTTCATCACCCTCGATGGGTGCTAGTATCATTTGGGCCATTGTTGGCTTGTCCGGCCATAGGAAAACGTTATGTTCAACAAATGGCATCCTTAAATCAAAATTTTCAACAACCGGAAGAGTTTGTTGTTGACGACGTCTACGAGATTGCGAACGAGTGCGCATAAAAAAGAAAAACTAACAATTAAAAAGCAAAACTTTACACTAATTTTTTTTTTTTTTTTTTTTTTTTTTTCAATGAATTTTAACGGTTACACGAAAGAGACTTAAATGTGGTGTGTGTAATAACTACTTCCACGTAGTCTCCGAATAATTGCTTTTTCTAAGGTGATGCCGTACTTGGTAGTGAACAAAAGGGCAAGTGTTAAATCTTTGCTTAAGAATTTGGGAACAAGTGCAAGTTCACCGAAAATGAAATGATAATATTCTCAATAGAAGATATGTGGTGTGTGTGTGTGTGCTGCGCCCCCTACGCCCACCTCGATTACCAACTTTGTTTATTTTATTTCTTTTTTAAAGGATAATTTTTTATGTTTTTGATTTTTCTATTTTTTTTATCTTTTACTTATACTAAAAAGAAAAGGAAAATATATTTTTTTACTTTTTATATTTTTGATTTTTTTTTATTTTTGAATTTTAAAAACAAGAATGAAACTTTCGAGGACGAAAGGATCTTCAAACCAAATCAACAAACAAAAACGTAGTAATCGTAGACACTAGTCCCCGGCAGCGGCGCCAAAAACTGATTGTAGTTTTATACACGTAAAATATTTATAAAATATAATACTTTTAAAAGAGTAATTAAGAAGATTACCAAGTTATCCTTGATAAAATTCACTCTCAAAAATATATATAATATAATATATAATACGTATATCAAACCGGGCAAGTATGATCACCCGGGTCGTTTCCCCAATGACTAGTGAGATTGAAACCACGTTTTAGTTCGGATCCTGATTTGAATGGAACAAAGATATTTTGGATAAGCTATAACTACGAAATTAAGAAGCAACAAATAATGATAATTAAGCAAGAAAACAAATTTTAAATCCTAAAAAAAAACTAAAATTTCACTAAATAAAGAAAAATTCCTAAAATTATTGAAAACTAAAAGCCCTAATTTTTATCTTTTTATAAAAGTTTAATTAAACTAATTAAAAATCAAACCTAAATACTAATTAAAATTAATAAACTTAATTAAAAACTTAACTAAGGACTAATGGAGCAAAACCTAAGAAACTAACGGGGAAACTAACAAACTAACGGAGGGACTAACTGAAAAACAATTAAAAT